>OX453289.1:12097228-12354728 GCA_949710015.1 Crataerina pallida
ACAACACGACTTTCAAGCTGAGATGTAATGCATTAGAGGACGTAATATGTATATCTGCCACGCCCACTCATATAGATGTAGAGGGTATTAAAGATTTGGCTTAACCCAAATTTCTTTTTCTCACTGGTTTTTTTCTTTTCTTTTTGTACCTTCTTTCAGTGGCAAACAAAAGTTGGCCGTTGCCAGAAACAATTTGAAGAGATATCAACAGAAATTAAAAATGAAATGAGCCGTTTTGAGCTGACTAGAGGTAAAGACTTTAAAACTAGTATTATCCGTTATATTGAAGATCAAATGGCACATCAGCAACAGGTGCGTCACACTTCTCTTCACCTAACCAACCGCTTAACCAATTATTTTCATTTGCAGATAATATCGTATTGGGAAGGCTTCATACCGAGCGTTCGGGAAATTATGTAAAATATATAAGTACATGTAATTGTTTTGTGCATAATGGCTTTTTAATTAGTTGTAATAAAATTTTTCGAAACATGAACATTAAACAAGAAAAAGCATGCCACGCTAAAAAGAAATGTTTCTTCAGCAGCAGTGTTTCAGTTGCAAGTAAGCCGCCTTAATATGTTTGCTCGTCCCCTGTGCCACGTTGGACATCGTGTTGTGGTGGCCACTACACCCGCCAGTAAACCAATTTGAACACGATAAAAAACAACAATGAGATCTATATGAAGTCTATATATATAGAAGAGAAACAAACATGGACGTGATTGAATACAAAATACTAGACTCACCTCCAAAGTAATGTGTGTATGTTTGAGGATATTTTTTCTTTTCTTTAGCTCTTCATTTATTTTCGGAATGGTGGCATTGGAACAATACACTCTAACTGCACTCATACCACTACCACCGCTGGCCATAATATCATCCCCAAATCGTCCGACAACACATCTCGAAGTTTGCCCTTATCCTCATCTTCATCATTATAATTATTTTTGTTGCTATTTTTATGATTCTTCTCCCGACTGCTCGTTGCCGCGAAAGGATTATAAAATTTGTTGAAATGCTGGGTGATGATTAACAATATTTCGCTTTTGTTTCATTTGTATTGCAGCTGATGTTGTTGTTGTTGAATAATAGAACCAATATCAGGGAAATCTTGGATATTATTTCCATTTTTCCACAAACAATTTTACAAATTTATATGGCATTCTTTTGACATTTCCAAGAGGTTTATTATACCTGGAATGAAAGACAGAAAGAAAGAAAGAAAGAATAACAGATCAACACATTTATCAGTTTTTTTGGATCGTCTTCGAATTTTCATTCTCCCCCACACCCTTCACTTATAAGATGGTGGTTAAAATATATTTACCAACAATACAATCCAATCCAATCCAAAATAAATGCAGCTTTTGAGCGTGTACACGCATTTTCAAATTTTCAACACAAAATAAAACAATTTTTTTGTTGAGATAGCGGCCAACCGCTTCTTTAATGCTTACGCCGACGACTGCGGCTACGTCTACTTCTGCTCTGGCTTGATCGGCGGCGCCGACCACCGCCCCGCTTGCCTTGTCGTTTTTTTCCTCTGCGCCGTCCGCGCCGTGTGCGATCTTGGACTTCATCATCGCCCTCATCTTCGGAAGCCGAATCGCTTTCTTCATCGGGCGTTAATTGCTGTATAAATCCGTATTTAACGCCCCCTTCAAGCGTATCTGCTACGGCCTTCTTAATGATTTTTGGCTGAACTTGGGCCGCATACACGATATATGCGATCACACTTTTGCACGTGGCCGGTTCACCGATTTTATTTAAAGCGTCTAAAACGATCGTGTCTACGATCATAAATAAATCTACAAATCTAAAGTTTATAACTTTAAGAAAAAACATAATAAACGACGAATGGCTGGTGTTGGTGGATAAGAGTCTACGTCACGTTAATTACTTGCGGGTTTGTAGGTTCAATTCCTACTAAAGAGATGGACCAAACTTTTTTGTACCCTCCCACCCACATTTAGTTTTCTTTACAATTTTACTTTATTTCTATTTTATTAAAAAACTAATAAAAACATGCTTTGGCTTAATGTCGGTTTACATGAACATTTTGGTTAACTTTCAAAACAAAAATCATAATTATCGGGATCATCTGGTATGGGTGGGGGATCTTTGCTAATATCAAAACCTTCGGTATCTAAAAGTCTTAATTTAATCTCCATGGACAGTAATGTATCAAAATCTTCCTTTTTCTGTTTACTAATCATATCTTGACCCAATAACGCATTTATACCATCCGTCCAATAATTGAAAATCGTTTCATCGGGGGCAACAAAGTCCAACGTTGAATGATCCATGCTATCGAATGTTATGGAAAATGCTAGATTGACAGCTGATTTACGGGTACGCATTTCTTTCATATGTGGACACTCCTTGCCCTCGAGCAATTGCTTAATATCGAGCACAGACACTTTATTTGGCAATTCCTCCAATGTTGGTATAGTTTTCTCATCACAATCACCGTGATGGATGACTTTATGATTGGGGGATAGGCGAGCATACCAAAATTAATCTTTTGAACGGGCACCACGTGAATATTTCAAAAAACGACTGCCTTGATAAAAATTAAGAAAATATACATACATATATCATTAGCAATAAAAATAATCCATGAGAGAATCGCAACTTACCTTCAACCAGGAATGCCAGTCTCTGTTGTTTAATTAAGTCCAAAATATATGGCGATATTTTCTCTTTCAATTTCGCAATGGCGGACGCCGTGGAATTGCATTCCTCCTTTGAGGTTCTCTCCTGCTACCTTAAATTGGTTATTGTCAAAGAACATGGGCTGAAAATCGACCGATTCATCGGTTGGTGGTTCACCGACACGTAAAATATCGCACAAAAGCTTTACCTGTTCAATGGAGGTGCTACCAAAGGGACATTCGTGTTCATCGCCACGGCAAGAATTTTCGTGAACAATTATCGTATATTGTTGGGTGTAATTACGGGCAAAATATAGCATGCAATCCAATGCTAAAATTCCGGGTGGATTTTCCAAAAAATTCTGAACTGGATTTATGTCACACTTGAAACCGAGTTTCTTACAATACTAAACGGCATTAACGTTCCCCATAGATGAGGCATTGCTTACATCGCCCCCAACAATCCCACTCCCACCACCACCACCACCGCTACCTACACTAATGCTGTCCGTCTCAATTCTTTAATCTTTTCATGCACATCTTGTTAATCTTTGCAACACATACAGCTGATGCGTCATCTCTGTACTGGTCAGATTACATATCAAAGCCAAACGATATTGCTTGGTATAAGCAATGAGCAATATGTCGCTTACGGTTCTCGTTCGCCTTCACAAACAAAGCATTTATTAAGGCGATGGCATTTTGTACAATAACGGATGAGTTTCTATCTTGCAACAATTTCAACAGATCTTGCAAGGTTACTTCATGTTCCACCAAGGTATATATGGTGCTGTTCTGTACAATATTTTAAAAATTGGAGAGAGCACTTTCCGTGCAATTGGGGAACTGTTGAAAATTTCTCACAATATAAATGTTACGCTCTACAACACTGTTCTGTAATATTTCCCATGACACCGTACCATGTTCCATTATTTCCACAAAACTGTTGGAACCTTACTTTAATATATCATCTTCTTTGTCTGATGGCGCCTCAATCATGCTAATTATAATATTTAATCCTTGCTCTTTAATAAATTCCAAAGCAAATGTCAAATCGACAGAGAGAGCGGCCAATTCTTTCAGACATTTGATTTTACCTTTCCTTAATTTTTCCAAAGCATCATTGGCGGTTTTTAATGGTTAATATTGTAAACGTAAAACGGAACCATTTTTGATCTCATTACAATTCTTTTACAAAAAAATTACAAAACATCGTACTTAGCGTACAACACTTTCCGTGCATTTGGGGACTGTTGAAAATTTCTCACAATATAAATGTTACGCTCTACAAAACTGTTCTGTAATATTTCCCATGACACCGTACCATGTTCCATTATTTCCACAAAACTGTTGAAACCTTACTTTAATATATCATCTTCTTTGTCTGATGGCGCCTCAATCATGCTAATTATAATATTTAGTCCTTGCTCTTTAATAAATTCCAAAGCAAATGTCAAATCGACAGAGAAAGCGGCCAATTCTTTCAGACATTTGATTTTACCTTTCCTTAATTTTTCCAAAGCATCATTGGCGGTTTTTGATGGTGAATATTGTAAACGTAAAACGGAATCATTTTTGATCTCATTATGATTCTTTTATAAAAAAATTTCAAAACATCGTACTCAGCGTACAACACGACTTTCAAGCTGAGATGTAATGCATTAGAGGGCGTAATATGTATATCTGCCACGCCCACTCATATAGATGTAGAGGGTATTAAAGATTTGGCTTAACTCAAATTTCTTTTTCTCACTGGTTTTTTTCTTTTCTTTTTGTACCTTCTTTCAGTGGCAAACGAAAGTTGGCCGTTGCCAGAAACAATTTGAAGAGATATCCACAGATATTAAAAATGAAATGAGCCGTTTTGAGCTGACTACAGGTAAAGACTTTAAAACTAGTATTATCCGTTATATTGAAGATCAAATGGCACATCAGCAACAGGTGCGTCACACTTCTCTTCACCTAACCAACCGCTTAACCAATTATTTTCATTTGCAGATAATATCGTATTGGGAAGGCTTCATACCGAGCGTTCGGGAAATTATGTAAAATATATAAGTACATGTAATTGTTTTGTGCATAATGGCTTTTTAATTAGTTGTAATAACAAAACATGAACATTAAACATGAAAAAGCATTCCACGCTAAAAAGAAATGTTTCTTGAGCAGCAGTGTTTCAGTTGCAAGTAAGCCGCCTTAATATGTTTGCTCGTCCCCTGTGCCACGTTGGACATCGTGCTGTGGTGGCCACTACACCCGCCAGTAAACCAATTTGAACACGATAAAAAACAACAATGAGATCTATATGAAGTCTATATATATAGAAGAGAAACAAACATGGACGTGATTGAATACAAAATACTAGACTCACCTCCAAAGTAATGTGTGTATGTTTGAGGATATTTTTTCTTTTCTTTAGCTCTTCATTTATTTTCGGAATGGTGGCATTGGAACAATACACTCTAACTGCACTCATACCACTACCACCGCTGGCCATAATATCATCCCCAAATCGTCCGACAACACATCTCGAAGTTTGCCCTTATCCTCATCTTCATCATTATAATTATTTTTGTTGCTATTTTTATGATTCTTCTCCTGACTGCTCGTTGCCGCGAAAGGATTATAAAATTTGTTGAAATACAACGTGCTGCGGCTGCTGGGTGATGATTAACAATATTTCGCTTTTGTTTCATTTGTATTGCAGCTGATGTTGTTGTTGTTGAATAATAGAACCAATATCAGGGAAATCTTGGATATTATTTCCATTTTTCCACAAACAATTTTAAAAATTTATATGGTATGCTTTTGATATTTTCAAAAGGTTTATTATACCTGGAATGAAAGAAAGAAAGAAAGAAAGAAAGAATAGCAGATCAACACATTTATCAGTTTTTTTGGATCATCTTCGAATTTTCATTCTCCCCCACACCCTCCACTTATAAGATGGTGGTTAAAATATATTTACCAACAATACAATCCAATCCAATCCAAAATAAACGCAGCTTTTGAGCGTGTACACGCATTTTCAAATTTTCAACACAAAATAAAACAATTTTTTGTTGAGATAGCGGCCAACCGCTTCTTTAATGCTTACGCCGACGACTGCGGCTACGTCTACTTCTGCTCTGGCTTGATCGGCGGCGCCGACCACCGCCCCGCTTGCCTTGGCGTTTTTTTCCTCTGCGCCGTCCGCGCCGTGAGCGATCTTGGACTTCATCATCGCCCTCATCTTTGGAAGCCGAATCGCTTTCTTCATCGGGCGTTAATTGCTGTATAAATCCGTATTTAACGCCCCCTTTAAGCGTATCTGCTACGGCCTTCTTAATGATTTTTGGCTGAACTTGGGCCGCATTCGCGATATTTGCGATCACACTTTTGCACGTGGCCGGTTCACCGATTTTATTTAAAGCGTCTAAAACGATCGTGTCTACGATCATAAATAAATCTACAAATCTCAAATTTATAACTTTAAGAAAAAACATAATAAACGACGAATGGCTGGTGTTGGTGGATAAGAGTCTACGTCACGTTAATTACTTGCGGGTTTGTAGGTTCAATTCCTACTAAAGAGATGGACCAAACTTTTTTGTACCCTCCCACCCACATTTAGTTTTCTTTACAATTTTACTTTATTTCTATTTTATTAAAAAACTAATAAAAACATGCTTTGGCTTAATGTCGGTTTACATGAACATTTTGGTTAACTTTCAAAACAAAAATCATAATTATCGGGATCATCTGGTATGGGTGGGGGATCTTTGCTAATATCAAAACCTTCGGTATCTAAAAGTCTTAATTTAATCTCCATGGACAGTAATGTATCAAAATCTTCCTTTTTCTGTTTACTAATCATATCTTGACCCAATAACGCATTTATACCATCCGTCCAATAATTGAAAATCGTTTCATCGGGGGCAACAAAGTCCAACGTTGAATGATCCATGCTATCGAATGTTATGGAAAATGCTAGATTGACAGCTGATTTACGGGTACGCATTTCTTTCATATGTGGACACTCCTTGCCCTCGAGCAATTGCTTAATATCGAGCACAGACACTTTATTTGGCAATTCCTCCAATGTTGGTATAGTTTTCTCATCACAATCACCGTGATGGATGACTTTATGATTGGGGGATAGGCGAGCATACCAAAATTAATCTTTTGAACGGGCACCACGTGAATATTTCAAAAAACGACTGCCTTGATAAAAATTAAGAAAATATACATACATATATCATTAGCAATAAAAATACTCCATGAGAGAATCGCAACTTACCTTCAACCAGGAATGCCAGTCTCTGTTGTTTAATTAAGTCCAAAATATATGGCGATATTTTCTCTTTCAATTTCGCAATGGCGGACGCCGTGGAATTGCATTCCTCCTTTGAGGTTCTCTCCTGCTGCCTTAAATTGGTTATTGTCAAAGAACATGGGCTGAAAATCGACCGATTCATCGATTGGTGGTTCACCGACACGTAAAATATCGCACAAAAGCTTTGCCTGTTCAATGGAGGTGCTACCAAAGGGACATTCGTGTTCATCGCCACGGCAACAATTTTCGTGAACAATTATCGTATATTGTTGGGTGTAATTACGGGCAAAATATAGCATGCAATCCAATGCTAAAATTCCGGGTGGATTTTCCAAAAAATTCTGAACTGGATTTATGTCACACTTGAAACCGAGTTTCTTACAATACTAAACAGCATTAACGTTCCCCATAGATGAGGCATTGCTTACCTCGCCCCCAACAATCCCACTCCCACCACCACCACCACCGCTACCTAAACTAATGTCTCCCATCAAACCCGAATAATCATCGAATGCTGTCCATCTCAATTCTTTAATCTTTTCATGCACATCTTGTTAATGTTTGCAACACATACAGCTGATGCGTCATCTCTGTACTGGTCACATTACATATCAAAGCCAAACGATATTGCTTGGTATAAGCAATGAGCAATATGTCGCTTACGGTTCTCGTTCGCCTTCACAAACAAAGCATTTATTAAAGCGATGGCATTTTGTACAATAACGGATGAGTTTCCATCTTGCAACAATTTCAACAGATCTTGCAAGGTTACTTCATGCTCCACCAAGGTATATTTGGTGCTGTTCTGTACAATATTTTAAAAATTGGAGAGAGCACTTTCCGTGCAATTGGGGAACTGTTGAAAATGTCTCACAATATAAATGTTACGCTCTACAAAACTGTTCTGTAATATTTCCCATGACACCGTACCATGTTCCATTATTTCCACAAAACTGTTGAAACCTTACTTTAATATATCATCTCCTTTGTCTGATGGCGCCTCAATCATGCTAATTATAATATTTAATCCTTGGTCTTTAATAAATTCCAAAGCAAATGTCAAATCGACAGAGAGAGCGGCCAATTCTTTCAGATATTTGATTTTACCTTTCCTTAATTTTTTCAAAGCATCATTGGCGGTTTTTAATGGTGAATATTGTAAACGTAAAACGGAACCATTTTTGATCTCATTACGATTCTTTTACAAAAAAATTACAAAACATCGTACTCAGCGTACAACACTTTCCGTGCATTTGGGGAACTGTTGAAAATGTCTCACAATATAAATGTTACGCTCTACAAAACTGTTCTGTAATATTTCCCATGACACCGTACCATGTTCCATTATTTCGACAAAACTGTTGAAACCTTACTTTAATACATCATCTTCTTTGTCTGATGGCGCCTCAATAATGCTAATTATAATATTTAAACCTTGCTCTTTAATAAATTCCAAAGCAAATGTCAAATCGACAGAGAGTGCGGCCAACTCTTTCAGATATTTGATTTTACCTTTCCTTAATGTTTCCAAAGCATCATTGGCGGTTTTTGATGGTGAATATTGTAAACGTAAAACGGAACCATTTTTGATCTCATTACGATTCTTTTACAAAAAAATTACAAAACATCGTACTCAGCGTACAACACTTTCCGTGCATTTGGGGAACTGTTGAAAATGTCTCACAATATAAATGTTACGCTCTACAAACCTGTTCTGTAATATTTCCCATGACTTCGTACCATGTTCCATTATTTCCACAACACTGTTGAAACCTCACTTTAATATGTCATCTTCTTTGTCTGATGGCGCCTCAATAATGCTAATTATAATATTTAAACCTTGCTCTTTAATAAATTCCAAAGCAAATGTCAAATCGACAGAGAGTGCGGCCAACTCTTTCAGATATTTGATTTTACCTTTCCTTAATGTTTCCAAAGCATCATTGGCGGTTTTTGATGGTGAATATTGTAAACGTAAAACGGAACCATTTTTGATCTCATTACGATTCTTTTACAAAAAAATTACAAAACATCGTACTCAGCGTACAACACTTTCCGTGCATTTGGGGAACTGTTGAAAATGTCTCACAATATAAATGTTACGCTCTACAAAACTGTTCTATAATATTTCCCATGACACCGTACCATGTTCCATTATTTCCACAAAACTGTTGAAACCTTACTTTAATATATCATCTCCTTTGTCTGATGGCGCCTCAATCATGCTAATTATAATATTTAATCCTTGGTCTTTAATAAATTCCAAAGCAAATGTCAAATCGACAGAGAGTGCGGCCAACTCTTTCAGATATTTGATTTTACCTTTCCTTAATGTTTCCAAAGCATCATTGGCGGTTTTTGATGGTGAATATTGTAAACGTAAAACGGAACCATTTTTGATCTCATTACGATTCTTTTACAAAAAAATTACAAAACATCGTACTCAGCGTACAACACTTTCCGTGCATTTGGGGAACTGTTGAAAATGTCTCACAATATAAATGTTACGCTCTACAAAACTGTTCTGTAATATTTCCCATGACACCGTACCATGTTCCATTATTTCGACAAAACTGTTGAAACCTTACTTTAATACATCATCTTCTTTGTCTGATGGCGCCTCAATAATGCTAATTATAATATTTAATCCTTGCTCTTTAATAAATTCCAAAGCAAATGTCAAATCGACAGAGAGTGCGGCCAACTCTTTCAGATATTTGATTTTACCTTTCCTTAATGTTTCCAAAGCATCATTGGCGGTTTTTAATGGTGAATATTGTAAACGTAAAACGGAACCATTTTTGATCTCATTACGATTCTTTTACAAAAAAATTACAAAACATCGTACTCAGCGTACAACACTTTCCGTGCATTTGGGGAACTGTTGAAAATGTCTCACAATATAAATGTTACGCTCTACAAAACTGTTCTGTAATATTTCCCATGACACCGTACCATGTTCCATTATTTCGACAAAACTGTTGAAACCTTACTTTAATACATCATCTTCTTTGTCTGATGGCGCCTCAATCATGCTAATTATAATATTTAATCCTTGCTCTTTAATAAATTCCAAAGCAAATGTCAAATCGACAGAGAGTGCGGCCAACTCTTTCAGATATTTGATTTTACCTTTCCTTAATGTTTCCAAAGCATCATTGGCGGTTTTTGATGGTGAATATTGTAAACGTAAAACGGAACCATTTTTGATCTCATTACGATTCTTTTACAAAAAAATTACAAAACATCGTACTCAGCGTACAACACTTTCCGTGCATTTGGGGAACTGTTGAAAATGTCTCACAATATAAATGTTACGCTCTACAAACCTGTTCTGTAATATTTCCCATGACTTCGTACCATGTTCCATTATTTCCACAAAACTGTTGAAACCTCACTTTAATATATCATCTTCTTTGTCTGATGGCGCCTCAATCATGCTAATTATAATATTTAATCCTTGCTCTTTAATAAATTCCAAAGCAAATGTCAAATCGACAGAGAGGGCGGCCAATTCTTTCAGACATTTGATTTTACCTTTCCTTAATGTTTCCAAAGCATCATTGGCGGTTTTTAATGGTGAATATTGTAAACGTAAAACGGAACCATTTTTGATCTCATTACGATTCTTTTACAAAAAAATTACAAAACATCGTACTCAGCGTACAACACTTTCCGTGCATTTGGGGAACTGTTGAAAATGTCTCACAATATAAATGTTACGCTCTACAAACCTGTTCTGTAATATTTCCCATGACTTCGTACCATGTTCCATTATTTCCACAAAACTGTTGAAACCTCACTTTAATATATCATCTTCTTTGTCTGATGGCGCCTCAATCATGCTAATTATAATATTTAATCCTTGCTCTTTAATAAATTCCAAAGCAAATGTCAAATCGACAGAGAGGGCGGCCAATTCTTTCAGACATTTGATTTTACCTTTCCTTAATGTTTCCAAAGCATCATTGGCAGTTTTTAATGGTGAATATTGTAAACGTAAAACGGAACCATTTTTGATCTCATTACGATTCTTTTACAAAAAAATTACAAAACATCGTACTCAGCGTACAACACTTTCCGTGCATTTGGGGAACTGTTGAAAATGTCTCACAATATAAATGTTACGCTCTACAAAACTGTTCTGTAATATTTCCCATGACACCGTACCATGTTCCATTATTTCGACAAAACTGTTGAAACCTTACTTTAATACATCATCTTCTTTGTCTGATGGCGCCTCAATAATGCTAATTATAATATTTAATCCTTGCTCTTTAATAAATTCCAAAGCAAATGTCAAATCGACAGAGAGTGCGGCCAACTCTTTCAGATATTTGATTTTACCTTTCCTTAATGTTTCCAAAGCATCATTGGCGGTTTTTAATGGTGAATATTGTAAACGTAAAACGGAACCATTTTTGATCTCATTACGATTCTTTTACAAAAAAATTACAAAACATCGTACTCAGCGTACAACACTTTCCGTGCATTTGGGGAACTGTTGAAAATGTCTCACAATATAAATGTTACGCTCTACAAAACTGTTCTGTAATATTTCCCATGACACCGTACCATGTTCCATTATTTCGACAAAACTGTTGAAACCTTACTTTAATACATCATCTTCTTTGTCTGATGGCGCCTCAATCATGCTAATTATAATATTTAATCCTTGCTCTTTAATAAATTCCAAAGCAAATGTCAAATCGACAGAGAGTGCGGCCAACTCTTTCAGATATTTGATTTTACCTTTCCTTAATGTTTCCAAAGCATCATTGGCGGTTTTTGATGGTGAATATTGTAAACGTAAAACGGAACCATTTTTGATCTCATTACGATTCTTTTACAAAAAAATTACAAAACATCGTACTCAGCGTACAACACTTTCCGTGCATTTGGGGAACTGTTGAAAATGTCTCACAATATAAATGTTACGCTCTACAAACCTGTTCTGTAATATTTCCCATGACTTCGTACCATGTTCCATTATTTCCACAAAACTGTTGAAACCTCACTTTAATATATCATCTTCTTTGTCTGATGGCGCCTCAATCATGCTAATTATAATATTTAATCCTTGCTCTTTAATAAATTCCAAAGCAAATGTCAAATCGACAGAGAGGGCGGCCAATTCTTTCAGACATTTGATTTTACCTTTCCTTAATGTTTCCAAAGCATCATTGGCGGTTTTTAATGGTGAATATTGTAAACGTAAAACGGAACCATTTTTGATCTCATTACGATTCTTTTACAAAAAAATTACAAAACATCGTACTCAGCGTACAACACTTTCCGTGCATTTGGGGAACTGTTGAAAATGTCTCACAATATAAATGTTACGCTCTACAAAACTGTTCTGTAATATTTCCCATGACACCGTACCATGTTCCATTATTTCGACAAAACTGTTGAAACCTTACTTTAATACATCATCTTCTTTGTCTGATGGCGCCTCAATCATGCTAATTATAATATTTAATCCTTGCTCTTTAATAAATTCCAAAGCAAATGTCAAATCGACAGAGAGTGCGGCCAACTCTTTCAGATATTTGATTTTACCTTTCCTTAATGTTTCCAAAGCATCATTGGCGGTTTTTGATGGTGAATATTGTAAACGTAAAACGGAACCATTTTTGATCTCATTACGATTCTTTTACAAAAAAATTACAAAACATCGTACTCAGCGTACAACACTTTCCGTGCATTTGGGGAACTGTTGAAAATGTCTCACAATATAAATGTTACGCTCTACAAACCTGTTCTGTAATATTTCCCATGACTTCGTACCATGTTCCATTATTTCCACAAAACTGTTGAAACCTCACTTTAATATATCATCTTCTTTGTCTGATGGCGCCTCAATCATGCTAATTATAATATTTAATCCTTGCTCTTTAATAAATTCCAAAGCAAATGTCAAATCGACAGAGAGGGCGGCCAATTCTTTCAGACATTTGATTTTACCTTTCCTTAATGTTTCCAAAGCATCATTGGCGGTTTTTAATGGTGAATATTGTAAACGTAAAACGGAACCATTTTTGATCTCATTACGATTCTTTTACAAAAAAATTACAAAACATCGTACTCAGCGTACAACACTTTCCGTGCATTTGGGGAACTGTTGAAAATGTCTCACAATATAAATGTTACGCTCTACAAACCTGTTCTGTAATATTTCCCATGACTTCGTACCATGTTCCATTATTTCCACAAAACTGTTGAAACCTCACTTTAATATATCATCTTCTTTGTCTGATGGCGCCTCAATCATGCTAATTATAATATTTAATCCTTGCTCTTTAATAAATTCCAAAGCAAATGTCAAATCGACAGAGAGGGCGGCCAATTCTTTCAGACATTTGATTTTACCTTTCCTTAATGTTTCCAAAGCATCATTGGCGGTTTTTAATGGTGAATATTGTAAACGTAAAACGGAACCATTTTTGATCTCATTACGATTCTTTTACAAAAAAATTACAAAACATCGTACTCAGCGTACAACACTTTCCGTGCATTTGGGGAACTGTTGAAAATGTCTCACAATATAAATGTTACGCTCTACAAAACTGTTCTGTAATATTTCCCATGACATCGTACCATGTTCCATTATTTCCACAAAACTGTTGAAACCTTACTTTAATATATCATCTTCTTTGTCTGATGGCGCCTCAATCATGCTAATTATAATATTTAATCCTTGCTCTTTAATAAATTCCAAAGCAAATGTCAAATCGACAAAGAGAGCGGCCAACTCTTTCAGATATTTGATTTTACCTTTCCTTAATGTTTCCAAAGCATCTTTGGCGGTTTTTGATGGTGAATATTGTAAACGTAAAACGGAACCATTTTTGATCTCATTACGATTCTTTTACAAAAAAATTACAAAACATCGTACTGTTCTGTAATATTTTTCATGACACCGTACCATGTTCCATTATTTCCACAAAACTGTTTAAACCTTACTTTAATATATCATCTTCTTTGTCTGATGGCGCCTCAATCATGCTAATTATAATATTTAATCCTTGCTCTTTAATAAATTCCAAAGCAAATGTCAAATCGACAGAGAGGGCGGCCAATTCTTTCAGACATTTGATTTTACCTTTCCTTAATTTTTCCAAAGCATCATTGGCGGTTTTTAATGGTGAATATTGTAAACGTAAAACGGAACCATTTTTGATCTCATTACGATTCTTTTACAAAAAAATTACAAAACATCGTACTGTTCTGTAATATTTCCCATGACACCGTACCATGTTCCATTATTTCCACAAAACTGTTGAAACCTTACTTTAATATATCATCTCCTTTGTCTGATGGCGCCTCAATCATGCTAATTATAATATTTAATCCTTGGTCTTTAATAAAATCCAAAGCAAATGTCAAATCGACAGAGAGTGCGGCCAACTCTTTCAGATATTTGATTTTACCTTTCCTTAATGTTTCCAAAGCATCATTGGCGGTTTTTGATGGTGAATATTGTAAACGTAAAACGGAACCATTTTTGATCTCATTACGATTCTTTTACAAAAAAATTACAAAACATCGTACTCAGCGTACAACACTTTCCGTGCATTTGGGGAACTGTTGAAAATGTCTCACAATATAAATGTTACGCTCTACAAAACTGTTCTGTAATATTTCCCATGACACCGTACCATGTTCCATTATTTCGACAAAACTGTTGAAACCTTACTTTAATACATCATCTTCTTTGTCTGATGGCGCCTCAATCATGCTAATTATAATATTTAATCCTTGCTCTTTAATAAATTCCAAAGCAAATGTCAAATCGACAGAGAGTGCGGCCAACTCTTTCAGATATTTGATTTTACCTTTCCTTAATGTTTCCAAAGCATCATTGGCGGTTTTTGATGGTGAATATTGTAAACGTAAAACGGAACCATTTTTGATCTCATTACGATTCTTTTACAAAAAAATTACAAAACATCGTACTCAGCGTACAACACTTTCCGTGCATTTGGGGAACTGTTGAAAATGTCTCACAATATAAATGTTACGCTCTACAAAACTGTTCTGTAATATTTCCCATGACATCGTACCATGTTCCATTATTTCCACAAAACTGTTGAAACCTTACTTTAATATATCATCTTCTTTGTCTGATGGCGCCTCAATCATGCTAATTATAATATTTAATCCTTGCTCTTTAATAAATTCCAAAGCAAATGTCAAATCGACAGAGAGAGCGGCCAACTCTTTCAGATATTTGATTTTACTTTTCCTTAATGTGTCCAAAGCATCATTGGCGGTTTTTAATGGTGAATATTGTAAACGTAGAACGGAACCATTTTTGATCTCATTAGGATTCTTTTACAAAAAAATTACAAAACATCGTACTCAGCGTACAACACTTTCCGTGCATTTGGGGAACTGTTGAAAATGTCTCACAATATAAATGTTACGCTCTACAAAAATGTTCTGTAATATTTCCCATGACACCGTACCATGTTCCATTATTTCCACAAAACTGTTGAAACCTTACTTTAATATATCATCTTCTTTGTCTGATGGCGCCTCAATCATGCTAATTATAATATTTAATCCTTGCTCTTTAATAAATTCCAAAGCAAATGTCAAATCGACAGAGAGGGCGGCCAATTCTTTCAGACATTTGATTTTACCTTTCCTTAATGTTTCCAAAGCATCATTGGCGGTTTTTGATGTTGAATATTGTAAACGTAAAACGGAACCATTTTTGATCTCATTACGATTCTTTTACAAAAAAATTACAAAACATCGTACTCAGCGTACAACACTTTCCGTGCATTTGGGGAACTGTTGAAAATGTCTCACAATATAAATGTTACGCTCTACAAAACTGTTCTGTAATATTTCCCATGACATCGTACCATGTTCCATTATTTCCACAAAACTGTTGAAACCTTACTTTAATATATCATCTTCTTTGTCTGATGGCGCCTCAATCATGCTAATTATAATATTTAATCCTTGCTCTTTAATAAATTCCAAAGCAAATGTCAAATCGACAGAGAGGGCGGCCAATTCTTTCAGACATTTGATTTTACCTTTCCTTAATTTTTCCAAAGCATCATTGGCGGTTTTTAATGGTGAATATTGTAAACGTAAAACGGAACCATTTTTGATCTCATTACGATTCTTTTACAAAAAAATTACAAAATATCGTACTCAGCGTACAACACTTTCCGTGCATTTGGGGAACTGTTGAAAATGTCTCACAATATAAATGTTACGGTCTACAAAACTGTTCTGTAATATTTCCCATGACATCGTACCATGTTCCATTATTTCCACAAAACTGTTGAAACCTTACTTTAATATATCATCTTCTTTGTCTGATGGCGCCTCAATCATGCTAATTATAATATTTAATCCTTGCTCTTTAATAAATTCCAAAGCAAATGTCAAATCGACAGAGAGAGCGGCCAATTCTTTCAGACATTTGATTTTACCTTTCCTTAATTTTTCCAAAGCATCATTGGCGGTTTTTAATGGTGAATATTGTAAACGTAAAACGGAACAATTTTTGATCTCATTATGATTCTTTTACAAAAAAATTACAAAAAATCGTACTCAGCGTACAACACGACTTTCAAGCTGAGATGTAATGCACACACTATTAGAGGGCGCTAACTCATATAGATGTAGAGGGTATTAAAGATTTGGCTTAACCCAAATTTCGTTTTCTCACTGGTTTTTTTCTTTTCTTTTTGTACCTTCTTTCAGTGGCAAACGAAAGTTGGCCGTTGCCAGAAGCAATTTGAAGAGATATCAACAGAAATTAAAAATGAAATGAGCCGTTTTGAGCTGACTAGATTTAAAGACAGAACTAGTATTATCCGTTATATTGAAGATCAAATGGCACATCAGCAACAGGTGCGTCACACTTCTCTTCACCTAACCAACCGCTTAACCAATTATTTTCATTTGCAGATAATATCGTATTGGGAAGGCTTCATACCGAGCGTTCGGGAAATTATGTAAAATATATAAGTACATGTAATTGTTTTGTGCATAATGGCTTTTTAATTAATTGTAATAAAATTTTTCGAAACATGAACATTAAACAAGAAAAAGCATGCCACGCTAAAAAGAAATGTTTCTTCAGCAGCAGTGTTTCAGTTGCAAGTAAGCCGCCTTAATATGTTTGCTCGTCCCCTGTGCCACGTTGGACATCGTGTTGTGGTGGCCACTACACCCGCCAGTAAACCAATTTGAACACGATAAAAAACAACAATGAGATCTATATGAAGTCTATATATATAGAAGAGAAACAAACATGGACGTGATTGAATACAAAATACTAGACTCACCTCCAAAGTAATGTGTGTATGTTTGAGGATATTTTTTCTTTTCTTTAGCTCTTCATTTATTTTCGGAATGGTGGCATTGGAACAATACACTCTAACTGCACTCATACCACTACCACCGCTGGCCATAATATCATCCCCAAATCGTCCGACAACACATCTCGAAGTTTGCCCTTATCCTCATCTTCATCATTATAATTATTTTTGTTGCTATTTTTATGATTTTTTTCCTGACTGCTCGTTGCCGCGAAAGGATTATAAAATTTGTTGAAATACAACGTGCTGCGGCTGCTGGATGATGATTAACAATATTTCGCTTTTGTTTCATTTGTATTGCAGCTGATGTTGTTGTTGTTGAATAATAGAACCAATATCAGGGAAATCTTGGATATTATTTCCACTTTTCCACAAACAATTTTAAAAATTTACATGGCATGCTTTTGACATTTCCAAGAGGTTTATTATACCTGGAATGAAAGACAGAAAGAAAGAAAGAAAGAATAACAGATCAACACATTTATCAGTTTTTTTGGATCGTCTTCGAATTTTCATTCTCCCCCACACCGTCCACTTATAAGATGGTGGTTAAAAATATATTTACCAACAATACAATCTAATCCAATCCAAAATAAATGCAGCTTTTGAGCGTCTCCACGCATTTTAAATTTTCAACACAAAATAAAACAATTTTTTTGTTGAGATAGCGGCCAACCGCTTCTTTAATGCTTACGCCGACGACTGCGGCTACGTCTACTTCTGCTCTGGCTTGATCGGCGGCGCCGACCACCGCCCCGCTTGCCTTGGCGTTTTTTTCCTCTGCCCGGTCCGCGCCGTGAGCAATCTTGCACTTCATTATCGCCCTCATCTACAGAAGCCGAATCGCTTTCTTCATCCGGCGTTAATTGCTGTATAAATCCGTATTTAACGCCCCCTTCAAGCGTATCTGCTACGGCCTTCTTAATGATTTTTGGCTGAACTTGAGCCGCATTCGCGATATATGCAACCACACTTTCGCACGTGGCCGGTTCACCGATTTTATTTAAAGCGTCTAAAACAATTTGCCCGTTCTTCATCATGAAAGAATTTTATTAAAAAAATTTAATAAATTTATATAAAAAATATATAAAAATTCACAGAAAATTTGTCTGCTCTGAATGAATAAACCGGTTAAAATAAATGAAAAAATTATTTTCTACGAGACAAAATTTCAAAAAGTGTCTACGATCATAAATAAATCTACAAATCTAAAGTTTATATCTTTAAGAAAAAACATAATAAACGACGAATGGCTGGTGTTGGTGGACAAGAGTCCACCTCATGTTAATTCCTTCCGGTTTTGTAGGTTCAATTCCTACTAAGATGGAGCAAATTTTTTTGCACCCTCCCACCTGGGCCCCGCCCTGAAACGGAGTACCGGCATAGGTGCTTCGTCCAAGGATCACGGGGCCAAAACAAAAATGCAAAAAGCATATTATATAAGATCCCTTGGAAAAATTCCTTGGGATCAATAACTACCTTTTAGCAAACATAATACCAATGGGATACCAACCCATGGGCAATAGGCTGTCCAAAGTTGGGAGATCAAGTGATCGACAGTCCTACCAAAGACTAAGTTTGGTACCACGGGGTACTGGAGCCCCAAGAACTAAGGTTCTTGCCAGTACGTACTCTTGGGTAGGCCCTATTGTGGGAGCTTCGCGGGGGCTGTAAAATCGCTGGTAGTGCATGGCAAAAAACCCTGTCACCAAGGGGTGAACTTACATAGCCTATGATGTAAGTTCTAAAGTTGGGACCTCCTTCGGGGGGGGGCGCAGGGACGCTTAAATCCCTATAAACGTCTAATAGAGTCTCCACGACGGGTATAGACGTAAAACACACACTTCATGTACCCTCCCACCCACATTTAGTTTTCTTTACAATTTTACTTTATTTCTATTTTATTAAAAAACTAATAAAAACATGCTTTGGCTTAATATCGGTTTACATGAACATTTTGGTTAACTTTCAAAACAAAAATCATAATTATCGGGATCATCTGGTATGGGTGGGGGATCTTTGCTAATATCAAAACCTTCGGTATCTAAAAGTCTTAATTTAATCTCCATGGACAGTAATGTATCAAAATCTTCCTTTTTCTGTTTACTAATCATATCTTGACCCAATAACGCATTTATACCATCCGTCCAATAATTGAAAATCGTTTCATCGGGGGCAACAAAGTCCAACGTTGAATGATCCATGCTATCGAATGTTATGGAAAATGCTAGATTGACAGCTGATTTACGGGTACGCATTTCTTTCATATGTGGACACTCCTTGCCCTCGAGCAATTGCTTAATATCGAGCACAGACACTTTATTTGGCAATTCCTCCAATGTTGGTATAGTTTTCTCATCACAATCACCGTGATGGATGACTTTATGATTGGGAGATAGGCGAGCATACCAAAATTTATCCTTTGAACGGGCACCACGTGAATATTTCGAAAAACGAGTGCCTTGATAAAAATTAAGAAAATATACATACATATATCATTAGCAATAAAAATACTCCATGAGAGAATCGCAACTTACCTTCAACCAGGAATGACAGTCTCTGTTGTTTAATTAAGTCCAAAATGTGCCGTGGAATTGCATTCCTCCTTTGAGGTTCTCTCCTGCTACCTTAAATTGGTTATTGTCAAAGAACATGGGCTGAAAATCGACCGATTCATCGGTTGGTAGTTCACCGATACGTAAAATATCGCACAAAAGCTTTACCTGTTCAATGGAGGTGCGACCAAAGGGACATTCGTGTTCATCGCCACGGCAAGAATTTTCGTGAACAATTTTCGTATATTGTTGGGTGTAATTGCGGGCAAAATATAGCATGCAATCCAATGCTAAAATTCCGGGTGGATTTTCCAAAAAATTCTGAACTGGATTTATGTCACACTTGAAACCGAGTTTCTTATAATACTAAACAGCATTAACGTTCCCCATAGATGAGGCATTGCTTACCCAGCCCCCAACACTCCCACTCCCACCACCGCTACCTACACTAACGCCTCCCATCATACCCGAATAATCATCGAACGCTGTCCGTCTCAATTCTTCAATCTTTTCATGCACATCTTGATCTTGAACATTAATTTTTGTACGCATACGTTGCTCCAATAAACCCAGTGTTAATGTTTGCAACACATACAGCTGATGCGTCATCTCTGTACTGGTCACATTACATATCAAAGCCAAACGAAATTGCTTGGAACTTATAACATGAGCAATATGTCGCTTACGGTTCTCGTTCGCCTTCACAAACAAAGCATTTATTAAAGCGATGGCATTTTGTACAATAACGGATGAGTTTCCATCTTGCAACAATTTCAACAGATCTTGCAAGGTTACTTCATGCTCCACCAAGGTATATTTGGTGCTGTTCTGTACAATATTTTCCAAATTGGAGAGAGCACTTTCCGTGCATTTTGGGAACTGTTGAAAATGTCTCTTTTTTTTGGAGTATTAATGTTGGTATGGACTAAGACGAAAGCTTATATGTCCAGCAGCAGGAAGAGTAAAAATTCACCGTAAAACAGCACACAACACGATATAAAGCAATAATTAGAAGAAAAATTAACAAACCCAGACAGATTTATTAGGGCAATAAGTGAGTGTAAGCATAGGCTGTATGCATATTCACAAAAAGAAAAACAGAAAGAAATACGTTGCCTCTTTACCATCCCCAAAAAGGGAAGAAAAAAAAAAATTTTTCTAACTTGAGCGTGACTTTTAGAAACACAAAATTAACAAAGAACTTATACTTCTTTCTTAAAAAATAGAAAATATTCGTAATTACCTATTATGAATAAATATAATTACATTTAAAGTACAATATTAGCCATTTTGACGAATGTGAGTAGCTCTTTAATATGCTTAAGATCCCACAACCTTAGTAAATCACACAAATAGTTGAAAAGCGTGAAAATGGGAAAGTTGAATCTGATATTGTCATACCGTTTGCATTTAAAAATTTGATGTTCTGCTGATTCAACAGCATTACAAAGTTCGCAAAAGTCTGTATTAGACCTACCAATCATCTTAAGATACACTTTATCATAGGTATAACCACTAGCCAATCGATACAGTATTTTAATCTGGCTGGACTTGTAAACCGAATCGGATAATGGTTTAAAATTTAAGTTGGGAAAAATCTTGTAAAAAAGGCGGTTGCTTTTAACTCTTAAAACACACAGGAGTTCTTCTTTCCATGAGTCATGAATACTGAAACGAATACAGCGCAAAGCCTTACTAGGTTTATATTTCACATGTACAACCCTCCCATCAATAACAGCCTCTCGAGCATACATATCAGCTTTCTCATTAAGAGTGAAACCACAATGCCCAGGAACCCACACAAAGTGACATTCAAACATATCCAGAACATTTAGTAAATCATAGATGTCAGATACAATATAATTATGGCACTCCCTTTTTCGTATTAACTGCAAAGCAGATTTGCAATCACTAAAGATTACAAAACTACCTTGACCAGCTGAGATACCAATCTCAACAGCTTGTCTAATTGCAAGGAGCTCAATAAAGGTGGATGACAATTTTTCCTCAATTTTAATTTTAAAGAATCTATCACAACCATGCTCAACTACAGAAAAACCAGATGTAGAATCAGACACAGATCCATCAGTAGAGTAAACCTTGTAACAATTTTCCACATAAAAATTGAGTTTTTCGGTACATAGTGCAACCATATTTGCGTTAGAGATATTCTTTTTAGAAACACTTATTGACAATAGAATATCAAAAACAAATTTACATTTAGCACTGCCCGTTGCACCATTTGAGGTGTTTCCAATATTATTAAAAATATTTTGAAATCTGTTATAACAGTAAGTGTAACTACAATTAACATAGTTGTATTCAATTATTTGATTAAAGAAAGATTGATTAAAACATCTTACTTTAATTAACTCTTTTGCCGTGAGAAGATACGCCCTGACTTATTGGGAAGCTCTCCAGACATGGCATATAGAATGTCATTCGGCGTAGAGGGGGTTAAACCAAGACAACGTCTAAGAAGTTTGTTTTGTGCACCTTGAAATTTTTTAACAATATATTCAGGCGAGTTACATGTCGTCGTACGACTATTTTCAAGCTTAGAGCGCGCAAGGGATTTGTATAGATTGATCGCTTTGCGAGGAGGCATACCTCCATTTACTTTAGTCATTAGTCTTGCACAGAAGTTGTGAACCGAGCTCTTAATTGTACGATTGTAGTGCTCACTGAAAGTGAGACTGGTGTTAATGTCTCTACCGAGAAATCGAAAAGATTTGGTTTGGTTAATTTGTACACCATTAATGCAAAAATTTATAATTTTTTTTTGACACAACTTTATTTCCAGCCTTTTTTTCCTTGGCAACCATAAAGGACAATTCATTTAGACACATATTCGCAGATCTATTTTTTTGATAGGCAAAGGATTTTTTGGGAATGAGCCCATTTTTCATAATAAAATCAGCCTCACTTTAACCATAAGATTAATAACTTTCAGAAAAACAGAAATAAGTGAAATCGGTCTAAAATTGTTAATATCATTTAGATCCTTGCCAGCCTTAGGAATTGGTCTTACCTTAACGCGTCTCCAGTCTTTAAGAATATAATTATTCATCCAACATTTATTCATTGCATTAAGTAAGGCCATGCTACTTTCATAGGACAACACTCTAAGCATGTCATGCTTAATGTTATCACAGCCAGCAGCAGTGGATTTTTTTCTAGACGACAGCACATTAAGAAATTCTTGATATGTAAAAGGTGAAAACCTGAAATCATGAAAGGAAGAGTAGGTAAGATAATCGACGAACTTGCAGGAATATGGTTTTTAAGCAGTTCAAGGTAAGCTTTGTTATTATTATCGTTCCAGATTGAAAATTTATGTCCTTTACGATCGTTATGACGATGTCCATTTATAAAATTCCAAAAATTGCGAGCATTACCATCCTTACAAACTTCGTCTATAAGGTTTGCTCGAAAATCAGATTTAGCTTCCCTAACAGCATCTTTCCATGTTTGCAGAATATCCTCAAATTCCAAAAAATTACTGAGCGTAGAATATTTATTCAATTTTTTCCTTGCAGCTTGAAGACATCGGAAAGTTGCAAGCAATTTAGAATTCCACCAAGGCTTCGGGTTGTACTTGGACACATTGACGTCAGATTTTGCTAAAGTGAGCTCCCTTGCAAATGAAGTATTTATAAAATCGAAATCAGGCTCAAGAGATATTGAAGATAAATTGTTAAGCAAAAGCCTACGAGATACAAAAGCTGTCCGCCTTTGAAAAGTATCTTTGTTAATTTGAAAAATGATTGGCATATGATGACTTCTACTGAGAAAGACACTAGACGTATCCCATGAGAAAGGCAAACAGGCAGAGTTAGAGAAAGTTAGATCAAGAATACTATTTGATGTAACTCCATTTCGAACAGACGTAAAGGTAGGTTTATTGTTGTTAAGTAATCGAAAATTGTTTAAAGACATAGCTTCATGGAGAAATTTGCCAATTGCAATTGGTTATATGATCACCAAAGAAGGAACATCTAGCATTGAAATCGCCTGAAAATACAACATTTCTTTCACCATCTAAAAATTCAAGAATGCTTTGAATGTTATCGCAAAAACGTTGATTGTCTAAATGAGGTGGAAAATAGCACGAAACAATACAAATATTTGGTTTTAAATTTTTTGTCTTAATAATAACAACATCAGAAACAGTTTGAAAAGGGACATGTCTAAACAATATACCCTTTCGAACAAGTATTGCAAAACCACCATAACCATCATCACGACATTTGACTACTGACATATAATTCGGAATCATGATCTCACAAAAAGGATCATTAGGTAAAAAGATTTCGCTTAAAATATAAAAATCGATTTTACTTTTATTAAGAAATAGATCTAAAACTCCAGTATATCCTCGGACACCTTGTATATTGTATTGCAAAAAGGAAGCTATTTTTGTTTAGACGTTGAAGGACCTGCAACTAATCTATCAAATTGAGTCTTAAAGATTCTAATATTTTCTGAGAAATCTGCACTATCATCAGATACCTCCAGACAAGACATGAAATTTAACATAGATGAAATTAATTTTTCGAGCTCTGACACACGGACATTATTCTCACGTTTACTCCCATTATACTTAAATTGAATCTGAGGCGGAAATTGATATTCAGCAGTAATAGAAGGCTCATGTACTTTGCGTTTAACCACATTATTGAACTTGGATCTAGTTAAAATTTTATTTACTTCCATTTGAGTATTAGCAACACCTTTGCTACCAGAATTTTTACAGAGGGAAGGAAAGTCATCTGCATACACATCACTATCCAAAACATTAAAGTAATTCATGGAATATTTTTCTCTGTATTCTTTAAACGATAGATTTTCCGTAGCCATGATGCGGTTAATGTCTCTTTCACGAGCCTTACCAGGACAAGTTCTACTTAAAGCAGTATGTTCATTTGAATCACAAATTAAACATTTTGTAAGTTTACAAGGTTTGGGACAAGCCGGTGCAACACCGCAATTCAGACAACGTTCTAATTTTGCTTTGCAAAATTTTTGTACATGACCAAGTCTACCACATTTCCTGCACTGCTTTACTTTTGGTATAAAAAATTCCACGGGGAGATTACAAAAATTAAATTTAATTTCCTTAGGTATATGAGCACCTTTAAATCCAATTTTAAGAGTTGTGGAGGGAATCCACGTGTCTCTATTGGTCGGATCTCTACGCTGCAAACGTTTAACGGACCTAATTTTCATATCAGAAAGAGCATTACATAAAATTTCATCTTCACTAAAGTCTGTTGGAACATTTCGTACTAATCCAAACTTTTCAATAAAATTTCTAGGGATATAAGCTACAAGATTTTTTCCAGCAAAATTGTTCGAAGTAACAAAGGAATTTTCATTATCAGAAGTGTCAAAAAAGAGCTTGGCTCTACCATTGCTTATTACTTTTAACTAGTCCTTTGAGGTTATAATTTTTCAGATAATTATAAAAAAAGAGATTGGAAAATAACCGCGGTCGTTCTCCCTTCTCATTTTCACGCACTTCCACGAACACCACATATTTGCAAATATCATCCCTATCATAAAGGTTTATTTGTTTCTCAGTAGATTTATTAACATCATCAGGTATTGCTTGCTGATGTGTTTTTCAACATTATTGAAATTTTTTATTACATTTATATTTTCCTGTGAATGCGCTTTTCTTTTCCTTGCAGAAATTTCACTGGAATCAGACTGACCTTTTGATTTTTTTGCAGACTTTTCACATACATCGGATGTGTCCGAAACCCTGGACAAATTTTCCACCATCCCACCAGTAGCACCAGCAAGAGTGGCAGTACAAAAATTTTCAAACTCCTCTGAGTTTGAAGTAAAAATTTTTTGCCGAGACTCCATGTGGAGACGGCTTATAGGCTTATGAAATGAAATAAATATTTTTAAAAACTGCTACTCACAGATATACAGCAAAAATAAAGATACACCACACAATTTAAAAAAAGTTCAGTAAAAAATACACTACACCACTTAAAGTTCTTTTTTTTTTTTTTAATTAAAATAATTCACCAGAAAAATGGAAAAATTTTAAAAGCCACGCTAACAAGTTTTGACAAAAAGAAATTTTTGAGGTTAGCATAAAAAAAACACAAAAATACAACCGCCGCTTGCAACTACACTTGATCAACGCCAAAAATGGTCTTTTTGTTTGATGTCTCCTGAAGCAAACTTGTTAAAATGAAAATATTTACATACAGTTTTCTTCCGCAAAATTGGTGAAAATTGGAAAATGTCTCACAATATAAATGTTACGCTCTACAAAACTGTTCTGTAATATTTCCCATGACACCGTACCATGTTCCATTAATTCCACAAAGCTTTTCAAACTATACTTTAATATATCATCTTCTTTGTCTGATGGTGCCTCAATCATGCTAATTATAATATTTAATCCTTGCTCTTTAATAAATTCCAAAGCAAATGTCAAATCGACAGAGAGAGCGGCCAACTCTTTCAGACATTTGATTTTATCAAATGTTGAACCATTCCTTAATGTTTCCAAAGCATCATTGGCGGTTTTTGATGGTGAATATTGTAAACGTAAAACGGAACCATTTTTGATCTCATTACGATTCTTTTCGGTTACATATTTTTGATTGTTGGATTCGCAAAATTGTAAAGAGTAATTTTCCGGATCAACAATACCCCAACAACTACAGATTTCTTGTATTTTACCTAACAATACGTTAAAGAAATAAAAATATTACATTATCACCACAAATCACCGGTAAAAATAATAACGTCTCTGTTTTTATTTTGAAAATTTGGACCCCAGCTTAGCTTAAATTTTGTATATAACAGTAAATCTTACACACATTCACACATCGTATAAACTACATTAAGGGCGTTGGTTCATTTCCACAAGCAAATGAAAATGTCTTTCATTTATATATATGATATATATATATGATATATATATATATATATATCCTTTTTTTTAATAGTTTTTTTATTGTTTTTATTTTAATTCAATTCACTTTCATTACGTATTTTCATTTTACCTGTTAACGGTTGACGCTGATCTAAATTTATTAACTGTGCTATATGATTTTCACTATATGTTGGGCATCTTTAACTGGCATCTTTTTTGGTATCATAATGCTCACTTGGTATATTTTATAAATAATTTATTTACTTATTTACCAATTCATATAAACTCGTATGAATATAATAAATAATTGTTACTACTCTGTTAAATGGTGTTATAGAATGGTGAGTAATACGATTACAGAATGGTGCAGAAGTATTTAATTTTACAAAACTCTGTAAGGTTAAAACAGAACGAATTTTTTCCCGGAACTGCCATCTGATAGAACAAATTATATATTAATGAAATTAATTTTTTTTTAAATGAAATATTTATTTAATATATGGTTATATTCCGTTTTCAAGAGAGCTAGCGTCAAGTTGTATTTTTCTACTTATAATCTTGCGTGTTTTCTAGAAAATAAAATTAATTAGCGCAATTTTTGTGCATTAATTTGTCAATTTGTGTTTTGCATATAAAAATTAATTTTTCCATTTGGTTTGGTTCTTTTTATCTTGAATTCGTCTTCTTTTTTTGGAGATTTTAATTTTACTGATCTTTAATTTGTGTTTTATAATATGGATGGCAACGAGTTACCGTCCTCAGATAATTCCGTATGTACATCTGCCGGAGACTTTGAGCATTTTTATGTCGATAAAGTAAATAATGGGTCTCAATCAGGAAAAAATTTCTGCTTCGTTGGGTAAATCCAAAAAGCGTAAGCTTGTTACAGTTACTGGTGACTCTGTGAATGAAACAAAAATGTCATGTGGTGCGCCACCAACTTCAGCCACTGATGCCAACGGTATAAGTGGTAAGAGTAAAATAAATTTCTATCCTGCCGATCACAGCGGGCCTTTCTTTGTTTTGGTCGACATCAAAATCAAAATTTGATGTGCCCCTACGCAATCTTCTTTTTTTATTTGAAAAGATCAAACATTTAAATTTAGACGGACTTAAAGAAATCAAACCACTTGGACGCACTTTATTCAAAACTGAGTTTGAGTCATACGTCTGTGCTAACACCTTTGTCAAATGTGGAACCTTGCCTTCTGGGTTTAAAACATTTATAGCTTTATATATTCCTTTGATAGCTTTATATATTCCTTTGGAATAATAAAGGGGATTCCCTTGTATCTTGATAACGACTACATTGTCAGTAATATTGTTTCTGACATTCCAATCGTTTCAGCCTTTAGATTCTATAAAAAAGTGCCCAATTCTAATGAACAAACACCCACCTATACCTTCAAACTAGGATTTAAAGGGTCGAGAATTCCAAAAAAAAATCTTTATTGATTTCACTTCTATTAATGTTGACATGTACTATCCGTCTTTAAGACAATGTCTGCAATGTGGTCGTTTTGGTCACACTATTAAATCGTGTCGTGGTAAACCAAGGAGGTCTCTGTTTTGAGGTCTCTGACTCCGTCTCTATATTTTGAGGTCTCTGCTCAATACAAACAAATCAGAAGAAATGTCAATGCGAAAATTAAAGCAGCATAAGCAAAACATTATTCGGATAAATTCACAAATACCAAGTCGGGTAAGGAGTTATGGATCATGATAAAAAACCTAGGGGTAAATGGTAAAAAAGTTGGTAGTTCAATCGAACTGGATGTTAATGAACTCAACTATAAATTCACAAATATACCAGTTCAACCCAACGTTATTGGCAATGTACGCTGTGATAATCATAATAATAATAATGAAATAGATCCAAATAATAGCACAATTCTTTTTTGTACAAGTAATGTTAGCCAAGAAGATGTACTTGAAGCTTGTCTTAGCGTTAAATCTAATGCTTTTGGTCTTGATGATATACATCCTAAATTTATTAAGATGTTATTACCTAAAATATTATCATACATCACGCATATTATAAACACTATTATTACAACGAGTTCATTTCCAATAAAATGGAAACAGGCAAAAATAATTCCTGTGCCGAAGAAGGTTGATGATTATCGGCCTATTGCCATTCTACCATACTTATCTAAAGTATTTGAAAAATTGTTATATAACCAAATCCATCGTTATCTTATGCAACATAATTTGATTGATACACATCAGTCGGGCTTTCGCCCTAAACATAGTTGTACATCTGCATTGATTAAAATTACAGAAGATATACGTGTAAAGGTGGATGAAGGTAATACAGCTTTCCTGGTTCTTCTTGATCTCACCAAGGCATTTGATAGTGTAAACCATAATGTACTCTGTATGAAGCTTCGGCGTGACTTTAAATTTTCTAATACTGCAGTAAAACTAATACACTCGTATTTAACTGGAAGATCGCAAGTTGTAGTGCATGAAGAAAATACATCTGAAAGTCTAAACACGTTCAGGGGAGTACCTCAAGGATCGGTACTGGGGCCTCTTCTGTTTTCACTCTATATAAATGATCTGCCAAGCTGTATAACACACTGCAAAGTTCATATGTATGCTGACGATGTCCAGTTGTACTTTGCTGGAAAGTATGAAAATATTCCCGAATGTATTATTAAAATAAATGAAGATTTGGCAGCTGTAAGTACATGGGCATCAAACAACACGTTGGCACTTAATTGCAGCAAGTGTAAATTTCTGCAAATTAATAAAAGAAGCTTATCTCCCCATCAAAACCTGAATATTGTACTAAATAACGAAGCTATTCAACAGGTTAAGGTGTCCACAACTTTAGGTATATTGATTGATGATTCGCTAAATTGGGAAAAGCACATTTCTTATGCCACAGCTAAATTGTATGCAAAAATGAGAGGTCTATGGCTAACGCAGCGTGTAGTTCCCATACATATTAGAGCGTTGTTAGCGAAAACATATCTGCTGCCAACTTTATTATACGGATGTGAGACTTTCTGTTTTTGCGGTTCAGTGGCTATGCATCGGCTAAAAGTGGCCATAAATAATATTGTTCGATACGTTTATGGATTAAAGAGATGGGAACGTATCTCAGGCCATGTTCAACATTTCCTTGGTCTAAGCATAGATCATTTTTTGCAACAGAAGGCCTTAATATTTCTTCACGCGATAATCTACACAAAAAAACCTACGTATCTGTATGATGTGTTGAGTTTTGCAAGCAGTAATAGAAGGAAAAAAATTATCCAAATAAGACACTACTCCTCCTGGTCCCAAAGGCAATATTTTATAAATTGCATTAAATTATGGAATGCTTTACCTGGTCATATACAGACAACATGTAATGGGAAGCTATTCAAAAAACAACTAACCCTGCTTTACAACTAATTACAAACTATAACTATTAATATCATGACAGAAACACTAGCTCATCACAGTTATATACTTGTATTTTATCAGTACATGCATATACACCTTAAATATATGCTTACATACAAACTTATATATACAACAACATGCATTAGTTTCATGAGTTCTATATATATTGTTTTATATATTTTACGTTAATGCCCAAAATTGCATTAATTGCCATTAATTTCAATTGTATTCATATACAAACGTTTATATTAATATATAATAAGTTATACATTACATGCACAACTGTTGAATTGTATATTATACACACCTATACTATAATATTAAGACATAAGCCTTGTTGTATAGGTGAAAGCAAATCGTAAAAATAAATAAATTAATTAATTAAATTTACATAGAGATAGTTTTAGTCTCTTAAGTGATTTCGATGATCAATTTCCTCCTCTACCTTGTTCTGATAATTCCACATCCAAATCCTTTGACAGGGAAGGTGAAGTTAAAAAAGTGCTAACGTCAAAAAAATTTAATCGAGTTGTCCGTCACAATGGTCCGTCTAAGCCAGTGTTAAGCAGTTCAGAGAATTATGTTACACCAAAAACTTTTAACAGTTTACCTAAAATGTCTTCTAACAGTTGTTGCGGGACTAATAAAAAAAAGAAAAAGAAAAAAAAAACAGCTGAGCGGTGAATAAAAAGACGGCAACGCCTACGTATTCCACAACTTGGGAAAAGAGAGAAATCTAAAGAGTTTTTTTAAGGATACCGTTAAAAGAAAAATATGAAGGTAGCGAAGAAAGAATGAATTGAGTTGTAGTCGAGAAAGTTAACGTTCAGCGGTAAAAGTGAAAGTATTTTATATGAAAGAAAAAGTATACATATATATCTAGGTACAAAGTGATTTTTGCCAAAAACAACATATATATAAAATCAAGCCTATATTTAATATAAATCTACGTCTCATACGGCCAACGTTAACAAGACGGGGCAAAGTGATCCACTCTCAGACGGTTGCAATTGGAGCTGCAGATAAGTCAATATTTAGTATTAATGAATTTTTTTTTTCCACATTCCATGTCAATGTGACAGATTAAATTTGTGTGTATTGCAATCTAGTTTATAATTTTTAAGTGTATAAAAATTTATTTGGGGGGCCTCTATTAAAAACCTATTAAAAACTATTGAAAACCAAAATAAAAAAAAAATATAATAATAATATAATTTTAAGCACCTACTATTATAATAAAATGTGTAAAAATGAATAAATAAACAGTGTTTGATGGGGGGAGGGCTGATTGTCACGGGGTTCGCGCAGGTATGTGGGGTGCACTCATAGTTATCGTTTAGGGGGGACATCGGTTCCCCAGGTTGCTCATGCATGGCCGGAGTGTTATTTGCCATAGTGCGTGGCCACGAACGGGTTGAGATCCTCAACCCTGAGGTTGTAGAGCTAGCTGGGAAGGGGGTAGCCAGATGACATCTCTGGCTGTGGCCATTAATTACGCTACTATAACAAATATGGCGCCCAATCAAAAATAAAAATTTTTATAATAACACCGACATGAATGAAAATCCGTACGTGAAAGAAAATATCAGGCAATTTCGAATTAATAATACGAGTTAGGGAATATCCGCTACCGACGATTGTCGGATAGGTCCGTTATATTCCCAACAAAGTAGTTACTTGAGTAAAAACCCAGGTCATTTTCTGTCAGAAATGTGTGAGTGTGCATTGATATTATTGATGTGGGACAGACAACCTGTAGACTCAGTAGAATCAAATCAGGTGTGTCTGGTCCTGGTTATAAGATGTGGTTAATTTTGATATTATTGATTCCGGACGGACAGCCTGTAGATTCTATGATTAAGACAGAAATCCAATCAGTTGTGTCCGGTCCTGAGTTTGTGACGATTTTAATTTTAAGAAATCAATGCGGGACAGACAGCCTGTAGATTATAAAAAAAATAAACGTAAATGTCCTCCGTATTTTCAATTTTTGTTAGTTTTGGTTTTATTTCTATTGAAAATTGAATTGAAATTGTTAGTAAAGAAAACGTACTATTGCTCAACTATATTTGATTTGTGATTTTGAATTTGATAGTGGCATTCGTAAACCTGAAGATTATCAAAGCCATTTTTAATTATCGTAATTTAAGACAACAACGTCGTTACTTATTGAACATTTCTTTTGGTTACCACTGTATATGAACTATACGGTTATACATTCATATAATGAACGTCAACATAATAATTTCGATCTAATAGTTTCGAATCTATAATAATAATAATAATAATAATAATAACAATACGGGAATTTTGACCGCATTTTCATTAAGCGAATAAGTTATTACTCGTACGTTTTAGATACCGAAGAACATTCGGATAACAATGATAATTTAATTCTCCTTTCTATTTTATACAGGCACACAGTTATCGTGTAAATCGTTTTATATATTTCATGTACTTTCATTCTTTTTACCGCATTCAAATACGCTTTTAGCAATTATATTATATTACAATAACCAATCTTGTATTTTGTTGAATTTGATTTGAATTGATGATTTGTTAACTAAAAATAAACAAAGATTAAATAGTTATATTACAAATAATTTGACTGAGACAAGACTTATCTGTATAGCTGCATCGAAACTCTCACATATATATACGTTCGAATAAACCAGCTTCACCATCTGAAAAATTGTCATCAAGAATGGCGCACATGACTGATGATTCAAGTATACATGACTTCTCTGAAACAATACTGGTCAGACAAATGCCGCAATCAGACACTACCGCGAGTGTACAGCAGCAGACCGAACAACCGCAGCAAACGGGTGCCGAATATATAATGTCAACAGAAGAAAGAGTAGCACATTTGGAGCAAAATATCACGGTGGAAATAAATGAGTTGAGAAAAACGCTAAACGACATGTTAATAGATATGCAGCGATTGCATTTAAGAGCGAGTCAAATACCTACTAGTAACAATCCTACGATAGAGCCCCTAAATAACCTTCAGCAGAACGAATTATTTTTGCAAACATCAACTTCACAAAATAGCGATCAAACGGATAAGAATCGATAAATGGGGTTTAGTGTTTGATGGAAACACCCATCAAATGTCTATTGAAGATTTTATATTCCGCCTAGAAAATCCACGTGAGCAGTACGGTATACCATGGGGTGAAGTACTGAGAGATTTCCACATGCTAGTAACTGACATAGCTCGTGACTGGTATTGGTTGTACATACGTACAAACGGGGTACCGCATTGGAGTATACTGAAAACAGCCCTATTAACGCAGTATAGATCCACACGTTCTAACTTCGAAATCATGCGTGATCTAGTAGATCGACGACAACGGCAAAATTAATCAGTCGATGCATTCTTTCACGCGATGCAGAAGCTTGGGGTGAGTGCTACGCAGTTGATACCAGAAGCAGACATGATTAGAATATTGAAGCGCAACGTCAATGAATGCATAGGGAGAATAATTTACTCGATGGCCGTCTTTTCGGTTGAGGAGTTGAAGACCGAGTGTAAGGCAGTGGAAAAGACTTTCCCCTCTACTCGAGCAGTACCATCGACGCGCAATTTCAAAAATATCAGCGAAATCCAACTTCCGACAGATGACATTGTTGATTACCACCGAGTCGAGAGCCTATCCAACACAGAAGCAAGCAAAGTTACTGGTGACAGGGACCACCGCACACCACTTACCTGTTGGAATTGCAAACAGCCTGGTCATACTTTTATGGAATGCCCGTCCACAAAACGGTTATTATTTTGTTACCGTTGTGGTTATCCCAAGGTAATAACGCCGCGACGTCCGAAACGTTCGTCGGGAAACTCACGGAGGAGCGCTGTGGCCCAGGGGACGCAACGTTCAGCAAAAATCCCCGTAGTTCACAAAGGCAAGACACGTCAAATACAATAATAACAGCAAGCATTCAGGAAACTGCAAAGAGACGCCACGACGTTCCACTATATTTTCTTGTAAGAAACCGCATCATGGGTAGTAGTGACAAAGAAGCGTTCGTAAAGTCCGGGAAAAATGTAAATTAAAAAAACGTGACCATAGGAGAATGGTCGAAGCAATTAGACGAGCCGGCCGTACTTCAAGTGATCCGAGGATATATTTAGATATTGATGTGCAAGGTGAGAAAATAAGTGCACTGCTGGATAGTGGCGCGTCTGTTAGCATACTGGGTAAAGGATGTAGGGAGTTAAGTAATAAACTAAACGTAGAAATTAAATATAAGACGTCGAGCGTACGCACCGCCAGCGGACAAACACACCATATTTTAGGTAAAACAGACATAATAGTTAGATATAACAACATGGTTAAACCCATTACGTTCTATTTGTCCCAATTTTGTTTTCAAGAATCGAAATATCTTGGGTACATTGCCGGAGGAGGTACGCTCAGGACTGATCCGGATAAAATAGACGCAATAAGAAAAATAAGGTTGCCCCGAAATGCACGGGAAGTGCGTAGTTTCCTTGGAACGGCCGGATGGTATACGAGATTCGTAAAAGACTTCTCCATCATCGCAGCACCATTGACTGACACCCTAAAGAAACAAAAGAAGTTCAACATAACTAAGGAGACAAAAGAGGTGTTTGAGAATTTAAAACTGGCCTTAACATCAGCCCCAGTGCTTCGGCTTGCCGATTTTAAAAGACCGTTTATCATCCAGTGTGACGGATCAAGTTACGGAATTGGCGCAGTACTATCGCAGAAATACAATAGTAAAGTAGAGCATCCGATAGCGTTCTTTTCAGCGAAGTTAAATGCTGCTCAAAGAAATTATACAGTGACAGAAAAAGAATGTTTAGCGGCTGTAACAGCAATAAAAAAGTTTTGCCCATACATCGAGATGATGCCATTCGCGGTAGTCACCGATCACGCCAGTCTGGCTGATGACGCTGAAAGATTTAAGCGGCAAATTAGCTAGATGGTCGCTGCAGTTGCAGGCGTTTGACTTCACCATTCAGCATCGAAAAGGGTCCGATAATGTTGTTGCGGATACGTTATCACGTTTTGTAGACGAGATAAATACAACAGATCCGGTAGATATATTAGGGTTTGAAACAACAGAGTTCGAAAGTAAGGAGTATTTGCAACTTATTAAAGAAATTGAAAGAAATAAAGACGATTTGCCTGATTTGTGCGTAAGAGATGGCGTAGTATATAAACGCATGATACAAAATTATGATGGCGCATTCGCGGAAAACGAATGGAAGTTATGGATTCCGGACAACTTGACCAACACGCTTATAGAAGACGCACATTTGCCTGAAACAGCAGCGCATGGCGGTATAACAAAAACACTTGAACGACTGAGGCGAAATTATTATTGGCCTGGAATGGCTAAGCAAGTACGTAGCTATATAAGAAATTGCCAAACCTGCAAGGAATCAAAAACAACCAACCAGAACCTACTGCCGACAATAGGTAACGAAGTAATGACAGAACGTCCTTTTCAAAAATTATATATAGACTTTTTGGGCAAATATCCATTAATATCAAGTAAGTTTACACAATTTTTGAAAGCCTACAAAGTGACTCACCTTAAAACTGCCGTGTATGCACCCCAATCTAATGCTGCTGAACGTGTTAATCAATCCGTGCTCACCGTGTTAAGGACGTATCTCGAAGATGATCAACGTGACTGGGACATGTACCTGACGGAGGTTGAATGTGCGATACGAAATTCTGTACACAGGCACTACCCCATTTTTTGCATTGTTTAGTCAGCACATGTACACGAGTGGTGCGGACTGTAAACTGGCACGCAAACTGAGTTCCCTGTCTGACCATGAGATAAAACACCTGCAGAGGAAAGATCGAATTAGTCTAATATATGAGCAAATACGTGCGAACATACATACAGCGTACAACAAGATATAAGGAAAAAGCACGAATTACCAAATTTATACCTGGACAGGAAATATATCGACGTAACTTTGTCCTCAGCAACTTCAAGAATAGGATCAATGCAAAGTTCTGCAAGAAATTCATTAAATGTAGAGTGGTACGCCCTGTTGGTAATAACACATACGAGTTAGAGACGATGCAAGGCCAGCCGATTGGTGTTTACCATGCTAAAGATTTAAAAGTTTGAAATAAAAGGTATGAAAATATAGATGACATGTGTGTTATGCCATGCTTTCCCTCGCCATAAACGTACATTAAGTCGTCGACAATCTGCCACAGTAAGGGGCGATGATAAATGAGCGCCAACAAATTAGATGCCCGGCTGTGTAGTATCTCAGGGTGTGGGAATGCCCCGCGTTGTGCAGTACAAAAAGCCAGATATGACTAACCTTACCCGCACACCACCGTTTTTTCAACCAGTTTCAAAGCGTTGGAGATTTGTTGCGGGACTAATAAAAGAAAGAAAAAGGAAAAAAACAGCTGAGCGGTGAATAAAAAGACGGCAACGCCGACGTATTCCACAACTTGGAAAAAGAGAAAAATCTAAAGAGCGAGAGAGTAGTAATGGAAGGGAGAGGACGGACAAATACTGTTACTCATAGTGTCACTCATAGTTATCGTTTAGGGGGGACATCGGTTTCCCAGGTTGCTCATGCATGGCCGGAGTGTTATTTGTCATAGTGCGTGGCCACGAACGGGTTAAGATCCTCACCCTTGAGGTTGTAGAGCTAGCTGGGAAGGGGGTAGCCAGATGACATCTCTGGCTGTGGCCATTAATTACGCTACTATAACACAGTCTACCTAAAGTACCGGCTTTCGATAGACCCAATTATTACAGAGTTTCTGAGATGGAAAAAATTTGTTCAGAATTTATTAAATTTGTTTCGGATTATTTTTCCAAGATTGAGAACAATGTTGGCTTAAATGCAATAGAACATTTTAAAGTACGTTTTCAAAACCTTTTTGATATTTTTGATCAATCCACGTCTGCTAATTGCACTAATAATGAAGGTATTACAATTCAACATTCAAGGATTTAAAGTTCATAGGACTTTAGAATTTTATTTGAACAATTATGCTTTTGATATATGCATTTTATCAGAATTTTTTTCTTTTGACGTTTCCTCACTAAAAATGATAAATTTTAACATGCTTTGCAAACTTAGATTTGATGGTTATGGCGGTACTGCCATTTGTCTAAAAAAAAATATTAAATTTAATAAAATTGATTATCAGTCTGACTTTGATATAATTATTGCCCGTACCATCAACACTACTTACTTTCCTCCGAGTATTCCTACGTCTGTCTTTGTAAATGAAATTAAAAAACATTTAAAGTTCTTTGAATCTTTTAACAACGTCATTCTAGCACGCGATTTCAATGCTAGGCATTCTGCTTGGGGAGATTACTCTGATTTTCCCAAGGGCGTTCACCTTTTTGATTTAATCAATTCTTCTGATTTTCATTGTTTAAATAATTCAAAACCAACCTTTTACAAGAATCCAACTTCAAGGGGAACCGTTCTCGACTTAACGTTTTCTAAATCTAATCTTCACATTACGTGGAATACTCATACAAACTGGCTCAATGGTAGTCATCACATACCTATTATTTTTGAGCTAAATAATGTTAATAAAACTCCTAGCTCTTCTGTTGCAAAAAAAAAACTCCTGTCCAAAATAAATGAATTAGAGTTAACGGACGACTTCGTTAAAATTAGTTCCATCTTCAAAAAAGAAATCCTAAATGTTACATACAAGCCCCCAATAGATCGTCAACCTAAATTTTCGTAGAATGATGACCTTTTACGTCTTTTTAGAATTCAGGTTGCGGCGCGGAAAAAATGTTCAAAATATCCTACTGTAGACAACCTTGAACAGGCTTCTTTAGCCCGTAGTCATTGGTTAAAAAGTGTTCGTGAAGCCAAATCTTTAGCTTTTTCAAAAAAAATTGAAGAGCTTAACATACATCCTAATACTACGAATGCGTGGCGTTTTGTTAATAATGTCAAAGGTTCCAAGTCTTCAAAGTTTTCTCATTGGAACTCCAATAATAATTCCAAGTTCTTATTACATCTTGTAGATCAGGTCTCTACTCCGGTATCTGTTCCATGTCATAGAATCTCGGTCAACTTCGACTTTGTACCAACTTTCTCAGAGGGTAATTTAGACCTTGTTTTGTCCAAAAAGGGTAGCTCAGCAAGTGGTCTAGATGGTGTAACTTATGAAATGCTTAAATGTCTTTCTCCTAGTGCTTAATCAAACTTACTTAAGTGTTTTAACTTTCATTTTCAGAACTGTATTATCATTCCGTCGTGGAGATGCACAAATATTGTACCTATTCCAAAAAAAAATAGGGATCTTGACAACTTTTTAAGTTTTCGCCCCATTGCACTTATGTCTGTGTTTCTTAAAACGATTAATCTTCTCATAAAAGAAAAACTTGTCCGTTTTCTAACTCAAAATGAGTGTCTACCGCTCCGTACCGCGTACAGAAAACACCGTTCTGCTTCCGTCTGCATTAACGAATTGTTACATACGATTATCTGCGTTAAGCATGATGGTCTTAAAGTCATGCTTTGCACCATAGATATAAGCAATGCTTATGATTGTGTTAATATTACAAATTTGATAAATATTCTTTCTGAAAATCTCGTCCCTCCGTATTTTATTAACTGGCTTTCTAACTATCTCTCTGAAAGAACTTTGTGTTTAGGTCAAGACTCTATTCGAACTTATAAAGGGTTGCCGCAAGAGTGCTGCCTAAGCCCGGTTTTATTTAACGTTTACACTTCCGATTTACACTCTCTTGAGGATGACAAAACAAAAATTTTTCAATACGCTGATGATTTTATTGTATTATCGTTTTCCAACTCTTTCAACTGTGCTAAACTTAATCTCCAAGAAAAAGTTGAAGCATTTGCCCAAAAATGTAATTTTCTTAACTTATCTTTTAATGTGGATAAAACAAAATCCATTTTCTTTGCCAAAGGAAGCAAAAAATGTCTCGATCTTTTTCTTGACGGAAAAAATATACGCCAAGTACTTTTTTAGGTAGAATAATCTCCAACTCACTGACTATAAAAGAACACTATTCCAAAGTTGTTCATGAAGCTTCAAAGGCTATTAATTTATTAAAAATGCTAACCACAGTTAAAGGAGGTTTATCACCTAAGATATCCATTAACTTATATAAAAACTTTTTGCGTGGCAAACTTGAATTTGCACGTACTTCTTCTGCCAATGCTCCTAATTATATTAATCAAAAAATTCAATCCGTTCAAAATGTTTGTCTAAGAAGGTGTTTGGGAGTTACTCCCTCCACTCCAATTCAAGCAATTTATGCTCTTTCTGGGGAATTACCGCCTGAGTCAAGAGCCTTACTTTTAACATGTAAAGAGCTCATAAACATTGCCATTAATTACCCTGCTCTTTATTCATATGTAACTTCTTCATTCAAAAGTCAATTGTCTATTTATTACAAATTCAAAGATGTTTTTTCTATTCTACGAGTTTCCGCATTTCAACCGTCGACAAATAAATGTGAATTCTTTTTTGAAACTTTCCTTCCACGTACATTCCGAAAGTTGCCTTTCAGAAGCACTACTCGTGCAGGGTGGCCGAATATGGATGCAAGAGTTTCACCTTATTTGCCACGGACGTTTCTTTATCCACAGGCGCTGCTAGCTGCGCTGTTCATAACATCAGTAATATTACTTTTTTCCTTTTCAGTTTTCCACATAGTGTCTCGTCTTTGACAGCTGAATTAATAGCAATTAAAAAAGCTATTGACATCGCCATAGAGGATGATATCAAACTATTGGTCATTTCTACTGATAGTGGCAACGCCTGCGTTGCCTTGAAAAAAAGAGCTCATGGAAACTTTATTGTTTCTGAAATTTTGCAAGCCATTGAGCATTCTACTTTGTGTAATGTTCACTTTGTGTGGGTTCCTAGTCATGTGGGTGTCAATTTCAACGAAAATGTTGATAGAATGGCTAAGGAGGTAGTTACTAATTGTGCTCCTTTAAGTTTAAAACTACCCCATAAAGACGTTTTCAATTTAGTTTCAATAAGAATAAAAGATGAATGGGAACGGCCTTTCAAGGAAAGGTCTGCTTCTTGCGGTCGATTTTTCTTTTCAATAGTTGACAGTGTGCATCACAAGGCATGGTTTCTTAAATCCAAACTTTCTCCATCCGAAATCAAATTAATTAATCGTCTTCTAACTGGGCATACATATGGCAAGCCACATCTTTGTCGCATTCGTGCTGTAAGGTCCGATCGGTGTGATCTATGTAATGTTGTGGAAGACTCACAACATCTAATATTTGAATGTTCAAAATACAACACTATCCGCAAAAACTTCTCCTTTTTCAAATCTTTTCATAAAATAAGGGATATACTCAAATGTTCTTCACCAGATGTCTCGGAATCTCGTAGCCTTTTTAAAAGAATCTAATATTTTTAACTTGTTGTAGTAATTTAAAACATAAATTTTCTTTTCTTTTGTTCTTACTATGTATTAGTCAGTGTTCTTTTTTTAAAGCGATTTTGACGTTAGCTCTACTTGTTGAAGTAAGCATTTTTCAACGCTCATCGTTTCGTGCTGAAGTTGTTATTATCACATCTTCCTAAACCTTTATTACATTGCTGACTTATCAGCTGAGAACATCACCCTGGAATTTTGTCTGCCTTGTTTGCAGCGCCATTTATATAGTTATAAATGATTACAAATAAAACCACATTTAGCGGATAATTTTAAGGACTATTAATAAGCCAACAGTATTAGATAAATATACAGCTAATTAATTTTAAGATTTCTAAAATAATAATAAACAATAAAAAAAGAATAATATTTATATATATGCTTAAAACTACGCTTCAGCAACACATTCTCCAAAACACAACAACAACAACAACAACCGCAACAGCGTCAGGTTCTATTATACGTAAATATTCCACCGATATGCCAATAATGGGCAAAATCGGTCCAGAGACACGAACACAATAGACGAAAATCTATATATCTGCTACAAAAGTTGACCTATGAACTTGAAATTTGGTAATGTGAATTATCCCATTCATTGATGTGACAAAAATGGTCGTCGTGGGGGCTTATTTGTTGAAAAACAACGTGCTGCGGCTGCTGGCTGGTGATTAACAATATTTCGTTTTTGTTTAATTTGTATTGCAGCTGATGTTGTTGTTGTTGAATAATAAAACCAATATCAGGGAATTCTACATATAAATACAACGTGCTGCGGCTGCTGGCTGATGATTAACAATATTTCGCTTTTATTTCATTTGCATTGCAGCTGATGTTGTTGTTGTTGAATAATAAAACCAATATCAGGGAAATCTTTGATATTATTTTCATTTTTCTACAAACAATTTTAAAAATTTATATGGCATGCTTTTGACATTTCCAAGAGGCTTATTATACCTGGAATGAAAGACAGAAAGAAAGAAAGAATAACAGATCAATACATTTATCAGTTTTTTTAAAAATATATTTACCAACAATCCAATACAATCCAAAATAAACGCAGCTTTTGAGCGTGTACACGCATTTTCAAATTTTCAACACAAAATAAAACAATTTTTTTGTTGAGATAGGGGCCAACCGCTTCTTTAATACTTACGCTGACGACTGCGGCTACGTCTACTTCTGCTCCGACTTGATCGGCGGGGCCGACAACCGCGCCGGGAGCAGTCTTGGACTTCATTATCGATCTCATCTTCGGAAGCCGAATCGCTTTCTTCATCGGGAGTTAATTGCTGTATAAATCCGTATTTAACGCCCCCGTCAAGCGTATCTGCTACGGCCTTCTTAATAATTTCTGCCTGAACTTGGGCCGTATTCGCGATAAAGGCGACCACACCTTCGCAAGTAACCGATTTTATTTAAAGCGTCTAAAACGACTTTCCCGTTCTTCATCATAAAAAAATTTTGATAAAAAAATTTAATAAATTTATATATAAAATGTATAAAAATTCACAGAAAATTTGTCTGTTCTGAATGAATAAACCGGTTAAAATAAATGAAAAAATTATTTTCTACGAGACAAAATTTCAAAAAGTGTCTACGATCATAAATAAATCTACAAATCTAAAGTTTAAACTTTAAGAAAAAACATAATAAACGACGAATGGCTGGTGTTGGTGGATAAGAGTCCATGCATTTCTTTCATATGTGGACACTCCTTGCCCCCGAGCAATTGCTTAATATCGACTACAGACACTTTATTTGGCAATTCCTCCAATGTTGGTATAGTTTTCTCATCCCAATCACCGTGATCGATGACTTTATGATTGGGGGATAGGCGAGCATACCAAAATTTATCCTTTGAACGGGCACCACGTGAATATTTCGAAAAACGAGTGCCTTGATAAAAATTAAGAAAATATACATACATATATCATTAGCAATAAAAATACTCCATGAGAGAATCGCAACTTACCTTCAACCAGGAATGCCAGTCTCTGTTGTTTAATTAAGTCCAAAATATGCGGCGAAATTTTCTCTTTCAATTTCACAATGGCGGACGCCGTGGAATCGCATTCCTCCTTTGAGGTTCTCTCCTGCTGCCTTAAATTGGTTATTGTCAAAGAACATGGGCTGAAAATCGACCGATTCATCGGTTGGTGGTTCACCGATACGTAAAATATCGCACAAAAGCTTTACCTGTTCAATGGAGGTGCGACCAAAGGGACATTCGTGTTCATCGCCACGGCAAGAATTTTCGTGAACAATTTTCGTATATTGTTGGGTGTAATTGCGGGCAAAATATAGCATGCAATCCAATGCTAAAATGCCGGGTGGATTTTCCAAAAAATCCTGAACTGGATTTATGTCACACTTGAAACCGAGTTTCTTATAAAACTGAGCAGCATTAACGTTCCCCATAGATGAGGCATTGCTTACCCCGCCCCCAACACTCCCACTCCCACCTCCACCGCTACCTACACTAATGCCTCCCATCATACCCGAATAATCATCGAACGCTGTCCGTCTCAATTCTTTAATCTTTTCATGCACATCTTGTTAATGTTTGCAACACATACAGCTGATGCGTCATCTCTGTACTGGTCACATTACCTATCAAAGCCAAACGATATTGCTTGGCACTTATAACATGAGCAATATGTCGCTTACGGTTCTCGTTCGCCTTCACAAACAAAGCATTTATTAAAGCGATGGCATTTTGTACAATAACGGATGAGTTTCCATCTTGCAACAATTTCAACAGATCTTGCAAGGTTACTTCATGCTCCACCAAGGTATATTTGGTGCTGTTCTGTACAATATTTTCCAAAATGGAGAGAGCACTTTCCGTGCATTTGGGGAACTGTTGAAAATTTCTCACAATATAAATGTTACGCTCTACAAAACTGTTCTGTAGTATTTCCCATGACACCGTAACATGTTCCACTAATTCCACAAAGCTGTTCAAATTATACCTTAATATATCATCTTCTTTGTCTGATGGCGCCTCAATCATGCTAATTATAATATTTAATCCTTGCTCTTTAATAAATTCCAAAGCAAATGTCAAATCGACAGAGAGAGCGGTCAATTCTTTCAGACATTTGATTTTACCTTTCCTTAATTTTTCCAAAGCATCATTGGCGGTTTTTGATGGTGAATATTGTAAACGTAAACCGGAACCATTTTTGATCTCATTATGATTCTTTTATAAAAAAATTTCAAAACATCGTACTCAGCGTACAACACGACTTTCAAGCTGAGATGCAATGCATTAGAGGGCGTAATATGTATATCTGCCACGCCCACTCATATAGATGTAGAGGGTATTAAAGATTTGGCTTAACCCAAATTTCTTTTTTTCACTGGTTTTTTTCTTTTCTTTTTGTACCTTCTTTCAGTGGCAAACAAAAGTTGGCCGTTGCCAGAAACAATTTGAAGAGATATCAACAGAAATTAAAAATGAAATGAGCCGTTTTGAGCTGACTAGAGGTAAAGACTTTAAAACTAGTATTATCCGTTATATTGAAGATCAAATGGCACATCAGCAACAGGTGCGTCACACTTCTCTTCACCTAACCAACCGCTTAACCAATTATTTTCATTTGCAGATAATATCGTATTGGGAAGGCTTCATACCGAGCGTTCGGGAAATTATGTAAAATATATAAGTACATGTAATTGTTTTGTGCATTAATGGCTTTTTAATTAGTTGTAATAACAAAACATGAACATTAAACATGAAAAAGCATTCCACGCTAAAAAGAAATGTTTCTTGAGCAGCAGTGTTTCAGTTGCAAGTAAGCCGCCTTAATATGTTTGCTCGTCCCCTGTGCCCCTGTGCCGCCAGTAAACCAATTTGAACACGATAAAAAACAACAATGAGATCTATATGAAGTCTATATATATAGAAGAGAAACAAACATGGACGTGATTGAATACAAAATACTAGACTCACCTCCAAAGTAATGTGTGTATGTTTGAGGATATTTTTTCTTTTCTTTAGCTCTTCATTTATTTTCGGAATGGTGGCATTGGAACAATACACTCTAACTGCACTCATACCACTACCACCGCTGGCCATAATATCATCCCCAAATCGTCCGACAACACATCTCGAAGTTTGCCCTTATCCTCATCTTCATCATTATAATTATTTTTGTTGCTATTTTTATGATTTTTTTCCTGACTGCTCGTTGCCGCGAAAGGATTATAAAATTTGTTGAAATACAACGTGCTGCGGCTGCTGGGTGATGATTAACAATATTTCGCTTTTGTTTCATTTGTATTGCAGCTGATGTTGTTGTTGTTGAATAATAGAACCAATATCAGGGAAATCTTGGATATTATTTCCACTTTTCCACAAACAATTTTAAAAATTTACATGGCATGCTTTTGACATTTCCAAGAGGTTTATTATACCTGGAATGAAAGACAGAAAGAAAGAAAGAAAGAATAACAGATCAACACATTTATCAGTTTTTTTGGATCGTCTTCGAATTTTCATTCTCCCCTACACCCTCCACTTATAAGATGGTGGTTAAAATATATTTACCAACAATACAATCTAATCCAATCCAAAATAAATGCAGCTTTTGAGCGTCTCCACGCATTTTAAATTTTCAACACAAAATAAAACAATTTTTTTGTTGAGATAGCGGCCAACCGCTTCTTTAATGCTTACGCCGACGACTGCGGCTACGTCTACTTCTGCTCTGGCTTGATCGGCGGCGCCAACCACCGCCCCGCTTGCCTTGGCGTTTTTTTCCTCTGCCCGGTCCGCGCCGTGAGCAATCTTGCACTTCATTATCGCCCTCATCTACAGAAGCCGAATCGCTTTCTTCATCGGGCGTTAATTGCTGTATAAATCCGTATGTAACGCCCCCTTCAAGCGTATCTGCTACGGCTTTCTTATTGATTTTTGGCTGAACTTGGGCCGCATTCGCGATCTATGCGACCACACTTTCGCACGTGGCCGGTTCACCGATTTTATTTAAAGCGTCTAAAACGACTTTCCCGTTCTTCAACATAAAAAAATTTAACGCATTAATACCATCCGCCCAATAATTCAAAATCTTTTCATCGGGGGCAACAAAGTCCAACGTTGAATGATCCATGCTATCGAATGTTATGGAAAATGCTAGATTGACAGCTGATTTACGGGTACGCATTTCTTTCATATGTGGACACTCCTTGCCCTCGAGCAATTGCTTAATATCGAGCACAGACACTTTATTTGGCAATTCCTCCAATGTTGGTATAGTTTTCTCATCACAATCACCGTGATGGATGACTTTATGATTGGGAGATAGGCGAGCATACCAAAATTTATCCTTTGAACGGGCACCACGTGAATATTTCGAAAAACGAGTGCCTTGATAAAAATTAAGAAAATATACATACATATATCATTAGCAATAAAAATACTCCATGAGAGAATCGCAACTTACCTTCAACCAGGAATGACAGTCTCTGTTGTTTAATTAAGTCCAAAATGTGCCGTGGAATTGCATTCCTCTTTTGAGGTTCTCTCCTGCTGCCTTAAATTGGTTATTGTCAAAGAACATGGGCTGAAAATCGACCGATTCATCGGTTGGTGGTTCACCGATACGTAAAATATCGCACAAAAGCTTTACCTGTTCAATGGAGGTGCGACCAAAGGGACATTCGTGTTCATCGCCACGGCAAGAATTTTCGTGAACAATTTTCGTATATTGTTGGGTGTAATTGCGGGCAAAATATAGCATGCAATCCAATGCTAAAATTCCGGGTGGATTTTCCAAAAAATCCTGAACTGGATTTATGTCACACTTGAAACCGAGTTTCTTATAAAACTGAGCAGCATTAACGTTCCCCATAGATGAGGCATTGCTTACCCCGCCCCCAACACTCCCACTCCCACCTCCACCGCTACCTACACTAATGCCTCCCATCATACCCGAATAATCATCGAACGCTGTCCGTCTCAATTCTTCAATCTTTTCATGCACATCTTGATCTTGAACATTAATTTTTGTACGCATACGTTGCTCCAATAAACCCAGTGTTAATGTTTGCAACACATACAGCTGATGCGTCATCTCTGTACTGGTCACATTACCTATCAAAGCCAAACGATATTGCTTGGCACCTATAACATGAGCAATATGTCGCTTACGGTTCTCGTTCCAATAAAAAAAAGAAAAAAATTTATTTATATGCTATGCACCAGCAAAACAATCTGCAACACACAACAGCAACAGCATCAGGATCTTATCAATTATACGTAAATATTTTTAAATAAATAATTGCTTCATGTTTCAACTTTACAACTGCGGCTTAAGTCATGCACACATTATTTAAAACATTGCAATTTTACCTTACCTTCCGATTATTTGAAAATCCAAAAAAGAGGTGGAGAATAGAATCAAATTGCTAAACATGAAATTGCTTGTATTTAAACGTTTATATATTATAACGGTTATATATGGTTTATGTGTGTATTTAAATAGTATATAATAGTTATGCATTGCTCATTTTATTGAGTTGTTCCAGCAGACGACGACGACGACGATGACGGCGCTGACGACTGTTGAACGGTAGTTGGTAGGGTTGATAATATGTCTGTTATAAAACTGAGAGGACTTTCAATTACAGCAAAGAGACCTAAACAATAAAGAATGATAAACATTAACAAAAACGAAAACAAAAAATTATTCAAATTAATTACCGGCCACATCACAAAACTCTTCAAATGAAGTGCACGGCAAAAAGTCTTCGGTGAACGTCTCTAATATATCATCTGTTTGTTTCAGCAGCACTTCATCATTTTTCCGTATATAATTGAACAAAGATATGGTGTAATCCTCCTCTTTCGGTATTGCCACACTTTTAAATAATTTATTATAGAAAAGATCCACCAAAGCCCACATCATGCAATACGGCCGATATATGTATACGTAATCTTTCTCCTGGCGATCAGCTGGCGTTAATAGGGCTTTGCATATAACCGTGGGTGTTATATTACGGGCCTGCGCCACAACAATTAATCTTTTTAAATGAGCCACCTTATGTTTATACCATAATTCGGGTGAATGCAACGACAACGACATGGTTAGCATATATAGTGGACCGTCAATGTCGTAAGCACATTCCAGCCATTTCTCGTTAGGTGGAGCTGTTAGGTAGGTTAATAATGTTTTATTATCGCGAGCAGCTGCCGAACGGGATGAAAGCAACAAATAGACAGCATAGAATAATGAGTAGGGTACAAAGTGCATATTGGATTGGGGACCGCCGCCACCGGCGTCATCATGAAAGCTGCGCTCCCAAGCGAAACGCATCAATAATAATTTCAGATCATGTATACTGTTCGTGTACGAGATGTCGCAACGTTGCGTGCTTTCTTGCATGTAGCTGGTGTGTCGGGTCATGCAAGCGGAAAAGGCCGCCTCCGATACATCCGGACCCCACAACGGTAATAGCCCATTGCAACGAGTATTAGCATTTTGTAGGCTGGCTCTCTCCCATTCATCCCTACCCCGCGCCAAACGTATGGCCGAGGTGTGACAATCCACATGCACCACATTAAAGTGAGTCACCGTGGTGTAGCCAATCGTTTTGCGCGTCTTCAATTCAAATTCCTCCACATTGCAACGCTTTGTGAAGGTGTATATGCCCAATACTTTGGCCGGCTGGCAAGCATATCCCTCGCGGCATATAAAACACGTAAGACCCGTTTCGTCTCGTAGTTTTTCAATTTTTTGCAATATGGAACCTTTGGCCGTCACCTGACCCTTCTCATTCGTGCACATCCCCAACGCATCCAATTGTTTCTCCCGCGTAGCCATAGCCAAACGTTTCTTTTCGGTACGGGTGAAGTCTCTAACCTCTTGAACGCGAGCCGCTGTGGCAGTGTCAGTACATAAAGCTTCTAAAAGATTTTCAGCTAAACTGCCAACATGCTCATCACTGCTCACTTGTTCCAACCGGTGTATAATCGGTATAATATCTTTGCTAATGGCCAGCTGGGTGGCCTCGTGCTTATTGGCTAGGCCGGTAAGGAAGCGTAAAATATATTTGAGGCTGGGTCGTGAGATGAATTCCTTCAATTCATCTGAGTCGGTTCGTAGAAGAGTGGGCTTGACGCAAGGAGCATAACGGGTTATATAGTTAATGGCCTGCTCTACTATGCCCAAGCCCACAATATAATCCTTGAGTGTACCCCCAATACAGTTATGTTCGATCTGATTCGTCAGCACACAAAACAATTCCAATTTGAACTCCTCCTCGGTATTACGTTCAGCATCCAATCTCTCAAAATCTAAAATGTCCTTGAAATGTTCACACAACAAACCCATTTTCACTTCGTTGCCGTACACCAAAGCGGCCAATACCCGGATCAAATGTCTCAGCACGGACGGATTGTTGCGTACATTGGAGCAGTCGGTGCAAGAGATAAGAGCTGTAACGTACTCCGGTCCACCAAATGTTAACGAGAATTGTAAAAATGAATCCAAGGTATCGCTGGCAGCTTTCGATAGGACCGTTTCCATAATTTCCAGTAATTGTTCGGTAACCGAGGACTGTATCGAATCGGGCGGTTCGGATTGTAAGCACATTTGTAGTACTTTCAAGAGAGTATTAACCGCCCCCAGCTCTGGCTGGCATAACACTTCACGACATCGGCGCACCTTGACACAAATCAAAAATAGTTTTAACAAAACTTGTATTAATTCCCGGGTACGGGCGATGCTCTGCAAACTGCCAATACGACTCAGCATGACCTTCAAACCGTTACAATCGGCCAGCACATTGGCCATGCGGTAGAGTTGCTCCGTATCCACCTCTTCTTGGGATTTATTATTCAACGTCTCCACAAACTCTTCGGTGGCATCGCCCAGCAGTCCTCTCATACGATACACAATACGCATAGCATCACGTTCCCCGCCCTCAGCCAGCCACACCTTGCGATAGACATCCTTAACCGGTAAATCCAGGCTGATAATCTTATTATTTACCAACAGCTCCATACCATTGTCATCCTCCAACAATGCTATCAGCTCACAGTCGGTACAAATTTTATTCTTAATGTCGCGCATTAAGGGGCCCAAACCCACCTCGGTGGATGGATAGGGATTGCCCAGCATGCGCCCTTGCAAAAAGTCCTCCTGCTGAGGATCCTTTTCCAAAGTCATTAAAAATTCACTTTCATCATTCTCCTCGGGATGTATGATCGAGTACAGACGTTCAAATATAAAAACCGGAGTTTTGATATCCTTAACGGATGTTTTTTCCACTGTATCGATTAAAATTTCCATAAAAGCACGTGTCTCCTCCTCCGTTCCGCTGGTCATCTCCTCCAACATTTCCAACAATTTCTCCTGAGCATCATCTATCAAACGTGTCCTTTGCACCACCAGTTTCCTCAACGACAGATAACCTTCCAAAACCGGTCCCAATAAACGCGTTTTGTACACTTTACGTATTTGCGGATTTTCAAAGAAAAACGCCAACAATTCCACGAATTGTCTTAAAGCATAACCTTGCGACAGATCCGATGATAAGGTGGTCTCCTCTAAACGGTGTATTTTCACAATTTCATCGGTGAGAAGTTGAGATATTTCTGTGAGCACTCCCCGTAAAGCTAAATATTCCCGCCATGGCGGCTCCATATCGATCAGTAAGCGATACAGTGACAAAAAATCGCTGCTAGCTTCCCCAGCCTCACCCACATGCTTCAGGAAACTGGTTAAGAGATTTAAAATTTCTCTTTTACGTTCGTGTGTACGACTCAGTTCGAATACTAAACTGCATATAACGGGACGGCGAAAACGTGAATTTGTATGAAATAAAATTGGTTGCAGCCAATTGGCGGTTAATAGTAACGGTTGATAGGGTAAGCCTTTGCTGAGGTTACGCGTGCGCCAACGTAAACCGTATTTTTCCATTAGATAAGCTTTACGTATCAATTGACGACGTTTGACGGTATTTTCTTCTTCTGTGCCACCACTGCCGCTTACACTTGCTGTTGCTGTTTGCTGATTGGTTTCTTTGTCATTTGTTGAAGATGTAGTAGTAGGGGTGGTGTTGGTGATGTTGGTGTTTGTTTTGGCTACACCCACATGATCATTTACCACAGCCTGCAATATATCCGCAAAGACACCAGTCTCAGCAGCAACATTAGAGCCACCACTACCACCACTAACACTAACACTACCACTACCACCACCATCATCACTCGCATTATTATCATTCAACATGAAAGCTTTGAAAATTTGATTACGCACTGTAGTGGGCATGCGCGCTCTCCACGCCTCGTACTTATGCTGTTCATCATCTTGCAGCCATTTCTGAAAATCTACACTAATACCATCCAGGCATGGTATTGATATTAAGGTGCTGGGATTTTCCAACGATTTCGTGTTCGCCATATCGGGTGATATTAGTTTAAACATTATATGCAAACAGGGCTGTATGACCGAATAGACGGGACCGCGCGCTGTTCGGCACGTCAGCAAGAATAATTCGAAGACGACTTTTAATTTTTGCTCCCAACAGAAATCATCCTGGCTGATTAAAGCGCGCAACAATTCCATTTCGTGATGTATGACTGAATCTAGATTGGTCAGGGGTATGGTACCGAGCAAGGCGGTCTTAACACGATCGGTTATTAAATCCAACAGACCCATGCAGGCGTCACGATTATTTTTCGTTAACAACACCAACAGATTGCGAACTTCATCTTGGATTTGTGGCGTGCCACGCCTTAAATTATGATGTGCCAACTCCTCCACCAAGCCTTGACTGTGCAGAACTAAACGACAGTCATAGTTTGAGGCCATAGCCCGCAGTAATGTCAGACACTGTTCGGTGGAGGCGAGAGCGCAACCATAACATTTATTTATAGCACAATGTTCCCGTATATCTACCGTATGCTGATTGCCTTGTTGATCCATTTGTATACGATCATAAGCCACCAATTCACTGCGACATGCTTTCACTTTTTGTACAATCTTCGACAATTCCTCGAAGGAGGCACGCGACTCTACGCAATACTTTAGAGCCAATAATTGTATAATTTTGTTTACCTGGGAGGTGCTGTGTATGGTGCCCAAATTTTCATCCATCAAACGATCCGAGGAACCGTGCTCAGCGAACTTTTGTAAAAGTAATTCCAGCATTTGTTTGTTCGCCAATAATTGACGGTAGATGCGATCGGCTCGCTCCAAGGACGAGTGTATGATTTGTACCGTTTTAGCGCGATCCTCAGCCGACTCAATGGGATCGACGGCACAACAGACCCGTCCATAAATACTGAAATCGAATTTAGCATATTTACAGAAGCCGCACGAATGGCACAGGAACGGATCCTTTTCGTCATAATTGATGGCACGACATTTGTGACATTGGAAAACATTCTCCCCACAATTGCCGCATACGCCCGGGTACGAGGGGACTGCAGCACTACAGCGTGGACATTGCAGATTCTCCGACGAACCGGTAACCGTTTCGTAAAAGTCCGCATATTCGATCATGAGATTGCAAGCTGTAATGGGTAACGGGAAATCGATTTTCACTTCCGTTTGACCTGACTGCAAAACAGCCGTTCTGGCCTTATGCCACATGGCTTGACGGTTCTTCAACTCCACCACCGCTTGCACTGTACGATTGTTGTAATAAATGTTGATGGTGCGCACCATCTTGGTCCGCTTCAAATCCGCTATACGGACTACTAGTTTGGAGATGGTGTGACATTGTACCAATTTCACAATCATTGTGGTGGTGGTGAATTTCGTATCCGACTTGATTGAGGGCAACTTGATATTGTTCATGGGCACTTCCGGGTTATTGCAAACCAAACACGGTTCCGATTCCAAGTAGTAGCCGTTCATCTGGAGGATTTGTTCCAAGGCCGTATAAATTGTACCGTTCGAATGTTTGGATAATAAATCATTTTGTTGTCTCAATACTTCTACCGCTTTTTCCGTATATTCGGGCAAGCGTTCCGCTATCGTTTTCGTACTCAATGTTAGATAACCTAAAATATCAACAAATTGTGCTGTGCGACGGCCAAAGGCCGGCACCAATGGCCACATATTCCATAAAATATTGATCAATTTCTCTTTTTGCCGTTCATTCGAATGTTCGTATATGGCGAAGATGAGGGAATGTGCCTGCCAGCGTATCGATGTGATGTTGGTCTCTAGTAAATATATTCGAACAAATTTATTTAATAATATATCGGACACGTAACGGTATATTTGATGTACAAATGTACTACAATGGGCTGCATCAAATTTCGAATCAAAACTCATTTCAGTTTCTTCAGATTTGTCACGCTCCGAACGTGGTTTAGTGCCAGTACTAGTACTCTGTTGTTCAGTCTGTTGCTGTGGTTGTTGTTGTTGTTGCTGTTTAATTGCTTGCACATTATTACACATGGCAGCTTGTAAGAGTTGTAAAATAATCGGTGACACCCCATCATCCAATTGATAGCAAGCGATCTCTATTAACACCGGTATAACATCTTCATGTATTAAGCAGAACTTTTGCCAGTTTCCGGTACGTATCTGGCTAATCTCCTGGCATGTTCTTAAATGTTCAGTTAATTCGACCAAAGAATCGTAACTAAGTATGGGGATGCATTGATTGGACAGGATTATGTTCTATTAAAAAAAAACAAATAAAACGCAACAAGTTCAATATTTCAGTCAATTTTGGAGTTATCTCAATAGTTTTGAACGGGAGAATATTTACAATAGACGGACCGACAGACAGATGCGGCTAAATTGGTGCAGAATTTTAGTAAGTTTGTCATTCCATCAGTTGTATATATAAAGTTCCGCTTCAAAATAGAAAAATCCAATTTTCGAAGAAAAAGTTCTTCTTCGGACCAAGCCATCCGTAATATTTCGCAAATTTGCAAACTTGTAGGTTGTATACATATGTACGTGGACAGTGGGACCTGACGACATTTTACTTTTAGGAAATCGTTTTAAATCGATCCGTATAAACACATAAATGAAGGCCTTTAAGAATATTTTGTTTTCACATAAAAGCCGAAAAGTTTTTTAAAATCGTGAAAATAACCTTAAATAGCACAAAAAAACTTACCTTGGTATCATAAAGATTACATAGAGCTTTGGCACAATTGAAGTGCACATCCAGTGAATGCCCGTCACGAAACATACGAAATTTCTCCTTATTGCCGCATATGTACATTAACAGTTTGCGCACCTGACGCCTCAGCAAGGCGTTCAAATTCAACATCATATACTCGCACAGAGTGTACGTCATACTTTCGCAATATTTTAAATACCAATCGAATGAACAGGGATGCGTGGCGCTTAAGCGTAATATTTGATACGGTAAACGAACGGACACTTCCGTTAATAAAGTATCATATGATTCGAAAATGTCCGGATAACTTTTCAGATAGTTGTGCGGTATTAAGGTTGAAATGTCTGGTTTAGGGCCGTGACGCACCGGTTTCAAAAGATTGTTTTGTGTGGGCGTAACAGCCGAACCACCGCCACTAACCACCGGTGTCGTAGTGCTATTATTACTGGAAGCAATAGCACTGACTGCTCCACCACCGCCACTAGCACTAGCGCCAGATGTTGTAGCCGCTGCTTGATTTTGTTCATTAGATAAACGTTTCCAATGTTGTAACAATGATTCCATGATAACTAAGCAAAATGGAAAAGCACTGTGATTGCTTAGAACGGTGGCTGTTGTGGTGGCCACAAAAGAGGCATTATCCTTAAATTGATGGGGTGGGGATGTGGTGCCGGACTGTTTCGATTTCGTTTTACCCATCAATACACCAAAAACGGAAAGTACTGCTAAACGTACTTCATTTTTAGCACATTTCTCTTTCATCTTATTAAACAGAAACAAAAAAACAAACAGAAAATTTTTATAATAAATTTTTTTATAAAAAAAAAAAAAAAATTACTTGTGCAGCATTGGCATTTGTTTCGATTCCCACGTAGTTCACCAAAGCGATTAACAAATCGTTCAAAATTTTCTGGTCTCGCTCGTTGTTACCATTGAGGTCAGTTGTTAGCATTAAAATAACTTGTATTAGAGGTACAGCCCGCAAGCCATTACAATCATCCAAAGTATTTATGTTGGCAATGAAACTCTCCAAAACGGCGATTCTATAAACGTACGAGACAGAGAGCGACAGAGAGAGAGAGAGAGAGAAATGTGATGAGTAGAGTATTGTCCGAAACATATTAAAACAAGTAAAAAAAAATTAAATTTGGCTTAAACCAAATCTTAAATACATCCCACATCTATATACAAACAGTGGGCATGGCTGGCTTATTTTTACGCTCTCCAACATGATTATGAATCAACGAAAAAGTCCAGTTTTATTCTAAGTACGTTTTTTTTTTTTGTAAATTGCGGGCATGTCTGTTATTCGACCACGCCCATTTTTACCTTATCCAAGGAAGGGTTAATTATAAATGTGTATACCAATTTTCAACTTTTTAGCTTAATTTTTGAGTCATATAAATAGACTTTTGTCCATGGTGGGCGTGGCTTTTGACCGATTTTGCCTATCTTAAATAGCAATCTGCTAAATCTTGTAAAATGTACGATCATGAGAGGGCCACCAACACACAGACCCCCCGACACACGGACAAATAAGGTTAGATTGACTCTTGATTGCTGCTGATCAAGAATATATATATTGTAAAGTCTCTGGCGCCTGCTTCGGGGTGTTGCACATGGAAGGACAAACTTAATAAAATTCTACATCGATTTAGCCGTGTTTGTCCGTCTGTCCAAATATTGTAAATATTCTCCTTATCACAATTATTGAGATACCAACTCTAAAATTGTCCGAAATATTAAACGCGTTTTCGCTCGAAAATTATCTTAACACCCCGCCCACAATGCATATAACTTTTCTTATGTGGAGGGTATAAAAAAGCTAAAATTTGGCTTCGTCCAAATTAATGCACCACAAACCAAGCCGGGCCATGCTCTATAATCATGTAACATATGTGTATCACGTAGAATTTGTTTCTAAGTATAATCTTTTGTCTTGACCATTTTTCGATGCCGCCCATTTTTCGCTGAATGATCGAATTAAGAATATGTGTAAACAATTTCAATGTTATGGTTAAATTTTTTTAAATTATTAATTATATTTTTAATGTTTGTAGGCCTCCTGTTTTTTAACCCATTTTATGTAGAAACCCCCAAGCAAAATTTCACCCCTATAACTCAGCTCATAGATTAGAAAATACATAATTTATGTGAAGTGTCTGAGACCCCTTCTATAAAGGCGATTTTACAACGGAATGACAAACTTGGCATACAGACGACTTGAAAATGAATTTATTTTCTCATAAGATTTATAAAAAAAAAAAAAAAGGAAAAAAATGTGGACAAACCTTAAATCGTGTAATTTTGCTACTTTTTCTTCTTCGTTTGTTTCATTTTCTCCCGCTTCATTATTTTGTGTCACTTCCGCCTGCATTCTCCTACTGGTGCTAGGTACTTGAACATCGCCGGTGGCGGCACCTGCCATACATTTAGTGCTGCTACTAACGCTAGCCAAACTGCCGCTGGCGCCGGCAGCTTCACCGTATGTACTGCTGCGACCGGATGTGCCGCCTATACTCTCTACACCACTGCCACCGCTCTCCGAACCGCCACTACCGGCCGGTTCAGCGGGTGATGTTCTCAACGTAGAGCCATCGGTTGCTATGTTGGAGCCTTCATCATCCGATCCGGCCGCTGAGGCACTTGTACCAACTGCACTTGGGAATTGTTGTTGGGCATGTTGAGCCATTTGAGATCCGGTCACATTACGTATACCCTGCAAATTGGAGAGATCCTGTTGCAGTTGCTGTAGACCCGATTCACCCGCCTCATGCTGTTGTAAACTCAACGCAATTGCAAAATCCATGATAGCTTCATCGTCAGCGTCTTGTTGTAAGCCCAATAGTTGCGGGAAACCACCACCAATGAATGCTTCTAAGGGATCCACCAAAACAATGGGGTCACCGGTCGGTGCTACAGAAGTTGATAAAAATTCCGAACTACCCCTGCGACCCACGTTAGAGGAAGATGGATGATTGGAACCGCCTGGTCTATTACCGCCCCCAGCAGTTACAGCTCCTGCCTCATCCAACGCATCGTCGCCAACTCCTCCCTCACTTTGTGTTTGTCCCGTCACATTACCACCAGTACCACTACCACCAGCAATCGCACCCGCATTAGCATTAACCGCGACTGATGGGGTTGGTGTTGAACAAACCGGTGGTGTTATAATGGCCACTTTACGCCTTTTCAGGCGAGGATTCAACAATAATATGATGGCCTCCTTGGCACTGTGACTAATCACACTCGATTCACTTTTCAGCAGAGCAATAAAATATTTAATCATTCGCTCCACTTGCGTAATATCCGCCAAGGCAAAGGCGTGCATAATTTCCACCAAACAGTGGACAATCGTTTCCGTGTGACACAAACCCTGTCGCACAATCGATGTGGGTTCATCCAGTTGGGGTGTAACCTGATGTAACTGCTCCACACACTCCATTAAATCGGCTAGTATTTCATACTTATTCTCAATACAGATTCTGGCGAGTGATTGCGGCCGAGCGGTGGCTATACCGCGTACCATTAATACCAGACGATAAAATGCTTCAGGATCAATATCTTTTAATGTTTCACGGCTGCTTAGTTTCGGCTTCATTTGTTGCAATTCATTGCACACATACAACAAAATTTCGTTATCTTTATAGGCATGATAGGCGGCTCGATTGCCAAACAGTGTAGCCAACACAAAACGGGATTGTACTTGCACTTGATTTGGTGTCGGCATTAAGAGTAGAGATGTGGCCGTTTTGGTGGCTTTTTCTTTAATGGCTGTTGGCAGAGCGGAACCACCACCCAAGAGATTTAAGGCACAATCGACCACGTCCAACAGGTTGGTAACCATTTTGTCCAGATTTGTTATAGAATGATAGCCATCATAATTGCCAGCTCCGGCTATAGCAATACCACCAACACTACCACCGCCACCACCACTAGCTCCACTACCAACACCCCCAGCACCCGCTGCTGACACTGCATTACCCACGCTCGCCCCACTAGCTGGTGCAGCTGCACCCGCCACTTCATCTGTTTCTTCCGGCCAACCCACACCATCTTTCGATTTACCATACACTTCAATACTATCCAACATGGTGACATTCTCCGGATCTATGGATTTCAGGAAGTACACCTTCACACACTTATCGGATTGCAGAATTTCGTCACGGGTAAATGGTATATCAAACCAGCGAGCTCTTCGTTCCAGAGTGGGTACCGTACGTCCCCATATAGTGACACTTAAGGGTGATCTCATAGGATCCTGTGTACCCAACAGTACCCGTATACCCACAATAACCATGTTGGGATCGTTGTTGTATATTTCCAATGTGAAGCCGTTCGGCTTGGTGGAGGCCACATACATGCCCGTGGAAAATAGACGACTTTTCAGTTTTTGTTTGTTGTAAATTTGCAATAAATCATTGCCGCCAAACTCTACATCCGTCAGCATGGTGCAATGTTCAAAGAAGTCAATGGGAAAGATGGGATCACCATTGGGTGCGGTGGTCTTCTGTTGATGGCTGGACTTGCGTTTGGCTTTTTTTGCAGGCGCATTAGGCGCTGTTGCCGACAACGCTGACGCTTGATTCTTTGTATACAGACTGGAGGTGTACAGCTGATTGCCTAGAGGTTGCACTTGGGGAGATAGCCAAAAACTTGTAGTCTCCGATTGAGCGGTAAATATCCTTAAACTGCCATCCTCGCACAACAAAATCAAAGTAGTTTTCTCCACACCCGCCACCACATGACGTATGGCCACCATGTCCATTATCCGAGATTTGGAAGACTGAGCTTTAATCTCTTGCATAATAATGCGATCGGGTGTAAACATAAATATTACCGGATTATTTGAGGTGTGCATCATGGCACATATTAAGCCGGGATGACCGGGTATTTCCGTCCACTGACACAACGGCTGGGGTGGACCTTTCGAGGAATTTTTCAATGCCTGCCCCATTTGCAAATGCGTTATACATTTCACACCCTTGTTGACATCGATTAATGGCGCCACAAAACTACGTCCCACCGAATAGCTAAAGAATAACAATTGCAAGGTATGAGAATAATAAATGGAAACACCACCGCCCGCTACCTGACCATTAATATCTTTAATTTGTGTATGATTCAATTCCAAGGTGTTGGTGACATAAAAGTCACCATGTTTGGCTTTGCTTTGATCATCCAACTTCTGATAGTATATATAACCGGTGGAGGCAATAATTAGCATATAGTACGAACCGTCCTGATATACAAACGTGCAATCCCGTATTTTACCCACAGCCACCAAAAAATAATACTCTGGACTGTAGGCATCTTCGGCCAATTCATAAATTTTTACATAATCAGCGGTGACTAAAGCGAGCATCGTTTGCGAGCCGGGCAACCATAAAGCTTTCTTAATGAAATTCCCATTTTCCAGTTGGGGCGTTAAAACAATATGATCATTAGTGGAGCCGGTATTGGTGAAGGTCAATATGTGACATTCCTTCAAGCCGCACACCGCCAAACAATCTTCATTCGTGGGATTGGCGGTTAATGATAACACCGTACAGGGTATAGGGGCTGAGGATAATTGTGTCAAAGTTAATTTCCGTTTGGCAGCATCGGCCTGCTTCAATAAAGCGGACAATTGTAAGATGGTGACTTTGCCCTTTTCATGGGACACGGCCAAATGTTGACGTTTGCCGTGCGGCGATGATAAACAACATAAAGCCACTCGCCTAACTAGACCGGAGGACAACAACTGTTTAATTGTTTGCCCCTGATCGCCCGAATAACTCATGCGTACATTTTCGAAGGCACCTTCCTGGGAGCCCAACGTTGCCACCATCAATTGATCGCTAATTTGAAAACTTTGATCGCCCATATGCAGACGACTCATCGCCACCTTGGCGCGCTTATGGCAGCCAACAATGGAAAACATTTCGCAATTCTCCCGAATGGCGGGTATAAGGACATCGAAAAAGTCCAAAATACAGCGTAAAATAATATTCCATTGTTCGGGATTTTTCAACAGTTCACGGGACGATTCCAGCAGTTTACTCAGCAAACTAATCCGATCATTCGTTTGGCTGGCATTTAAACCGAAATTATTGGCGGCTGTTATAGCGACTGTGGTAACATTACTGCTACTTCCACTGCTGCTGCTACTAGTGCCACCACCACCACCGCTGCCGCTGCCATCCAAGTTCATGAGTGATGTAATTTGGTAGGGTGGCGTTTGAGTACGTTTCGTTAATGCGACTGGGCCATCATTTATATTCGCTGCATAACTGCTTGTTTGATAATATTCACCAGCGTGGGGCGGCTGCTGCTGCTGGCTGGAACGATTCTCTACCGTGGTTGTTGCTGATGTTGCTGTTGTTGTTGTGTTATGTGTTGCTACCGTTGATATACGGCGGCTAAGTGCCTGACAAGAGCCGTCTTCCTTCGCTCCACAATCACAAAAGAAGTTACCGTATTTAGCATAACTGACATCGTGGCCTTTGTGACAAACTCGAGCACATATCGAGCACACGCCAACGGTGTTCACCATATTGCACGTGTGACAATGGTACCAGTGCTGATTCATGAATTCTTTTTGCGTTTGCGAGAACGTGCACAACTTATTGTTGAGGCTATCCTCATCCGAATCATCCACCAACGAATCTTCATCACCCTCCACCCCCAATTCGTCCATTAATTCTTCCAATTCTGTTTGTATATCATCATCCCACGGCGGCTGTAAATATTTACTGCCGCGATAACCTAAACTTTGCAACAATTCACCCAAATAACGCAACAATGCGTTAATATTGTCCAGGGTGGTGGAGGGCATTATCAGTGAAGCTAAATTGTGTGCTTTTTCTAATACTTGAAATTTGGTCATTTCCAGCCATATGATCGTCACATTGAAGAGGGTGGCGTGCCCGCGTACGGTGCTCGTATCTGCCAGAGTGATCATAATTTGTAAAATATCTGCAAAATCGGCAGCCTCTTGAGGTGGAGCAATGAGAGACTGGCCAAGTTGGATGAGAGATTGAAATAATAATAAAGCGACACCTGACGGTCCACCCTTCCCATTACAAACAATATACTTGACCACGCTTAACAGTAAAGCGCCATTACGTTCCGTTTGTGTTGCGGATTGATCATCTTGGGTGGATAACTCCGATTGATTGGTGGCCATTAAACTGCTACCAGTTTGTTGTTGTTGTTGTTGCCGCCATAAACCAATTGATTGGGCAACCTGAAAACTTTTACCAGAAATGGTGGTGGTGGTGGTCGTGGTTGTTGTTGTTGTTACTGTTAAAGCAGCAATAACAGCACTACCACTACCACTACCACCCCCACCACCAGCGGCAACTGCAGCAGCCGCTATATTAATATTATTACCACCAACATCATCATCAATATCCATATCCTCGGGTGCATCCATGGCCGAGGATTGTGCCAACTGATCGGTAATGCTGGGCATGGCTGATACTGTCGCCATATTGGTGGGTGTCTGAGCATTGCTCGATGGTGTACTCGATGGCTGTATGCCCGTATAAACTTTATCCATTGTTTCGGTAATCGTATGGAAGCCTTGTGGGCCATATATAATATGGCTAAGCCACGATTTGATGCGGCCCGCCTCTACATTGGGAAAATCGGCAAAACAATCGACCAGCTGATCGTTGGGAAATTGTGCATTCGTTTGTGTTGACAATTGAAAGAGTTTCTCTACAAATTGCAACATGCGACGGGCATACGACATAGACAAGGTGGTGCCATTAAATGACAATAACAATTCCGTTAAGCTGCCCTTCTCCTCAATCTCACCAACATCCGTATGGTTATTAACGAAAAACATAAACATCGCCTTAACACCAATCGGTTTGTCTAGCATTTGGGTCATAGACTTCAGCACCACCATCAATACCGATTCATTCAGTATTAACGGTTGATGGCGGGCGCTGGCATTGTCTTTAATTAAACGCAATTCCTCCGAGAATTTCAATATTAGCTGATAATAATTTTTTAAAATATATTTATATGTCATCAACTGACGGGTCTTACTGGCATGTTCCACATCCCCTATTAACGTTTGTAAACACTTCTCAGCCATATAATATACGTACTCCATGCGAGCATCCAACATGATCTCAACCAATATTGGTCTCAATTCACTCGCAATATATAATTTCGCCTCCCCAACCAGGCCGTACTGTAGCTGTAATTGTGGTTGTGGCTGTTGTTGTGGTTGCTGTTGCATGCCAATCAATAAATTCATTAAACATAAAATGCTCTTCAAGCAATGCTTCAGCGAATTCAAGGTGGTGTAGTAGCTGTAATGAGTTAATTCGGAAATATGCGCCTCAATAACAGCCGTTGTATACTCCTCGACCGGATAATGTAACGTGGCAGCACTACTTTGAAATATTGTCTCAGTTACCGGCAAACATTTACGCCACTCTAACGTGATCATCTCTTTGTCCTCATTGGGCAACACCTTCAGGTATGCATTGTACAAGTCGCTCGAATACGTATTATTCGAATTGACAATCGGTATAATGTGATTTAGCAAGTGGTGCGGCGTCAGGTCTGTTATTTGTTGCATCATTTTGTCTCTTAAAGTTTTTACTAAAATTTTCAACGTTTCAATCGTTGATATCAATAAATTTTGACTGCATTGCGCCTGTTCGTTGGAAGCAATTAAAAAATTGCGTTCATCGTCTGTTGTTTCGCTGTCGCTCAATGTACTCGTGTATATGTCTTCGGAGGCGGTGGTTACGATTGGTGCTGCTACGGTACTACTTATATCCGTATTGGCCCCTGATGAGAATTCGTAGACTCTTTCCGGTTTAATGCCCTCCTTTTCCGCCCAAGCTGTAGCATGCATGTGCGCCAGAAGAGCATCCAATAGCACAATATTCGACAAACGTAGATTTGCTGTATTTTTGTTGTTTTTTAAATGGATAGATAGGACACACACATACAGAGGCAGTATTACTATATTTTTTTAATTATTTTTCTTATTTATAGGAACATTTTAATAGATAATAAAAATGGGTGGCAAAAAGTTTACACTGATCACGTATTATCGATGTAATCGAAAAATAAGTTTAACGATTTTGAAAAATGTTCATTAAAGAATAATATTATAAAATAAAAGAATTGCGTTTGCGTGCTACAAAAAAATGTATTTTTTTGAAAAATATTTGATCCGTTTTGAAAAGCAATAAGAAGCAGAACAATAAAATGAAAAAGACAATAAAATGAAAGAAGTAGAATGAAATGAATAAAATATAATAATAATAAGAACAAGTGAAAATGTTACTATCGGTTCAACCCGACCATTTACTACCCTTCACGAAAATATACTACAGTATATATATATGCATAGTACAGATAAGGAGTACAGTTAGAGCGCGTAAGCCCAAATTTTAATTTTGCTCAAGCCAAATCTTAAATAACCTCCATATTTTTACATACAAAATGAGAGCGTGGCATGTATGTGATTACCCGCTCTAACAGTGCATGTATTATGCATCAGCTTGAAAATCGAGTTTTATTGTGAGTATGGTTTTTTGTAAATTGTGAATGTGTTTATTATCCGACCATGCCCAATTTTTAGTACATCGATGATTGGTATAACTATAGATATTCATACTAAAATTCAAGTTCTCAGATCAATTGTTTTTTGTAGCAGATATAGAGATTTTTGATTAAGAATGCCAACAACAGACAGACGCACGGACGCACGGACATACATGTCTAGATCGATTCAGTTTTTGATGCTGAATATATATATAATACTTTGTAAGGTGTCTGACGTCTCCTTCTGGGTGTTGCAAACGGTATGGCAAACTTATGTGGAGGATATAAAGAGGGTACCTAAAGCTTAAGCACAAATTTATATGGACGGACAGATGGACATGATTATATCTAATCAGATGTTGATTCTGATTCGATCAATATAATTGTAGGTGGGTGTGACATTTGCCATTTAGAAGTTAATATATATAAAATACGCTTTTAAAAATAGTTCAACTATGTTCCAAAAACAAACAAAAAAACTATTCCTTACAATCCTCCCTATAGTCAACTACTATGCCAAAGTGTTATTTTACACCAACTATACTGTAAGAAACATTTTTGCAGAACGGCAGAATAGATAACAGGGTAGACGTCCTAAAATACATGCTCTTGTACAAAATTTAATCGATATATCTTTAAAAAAAAATTGTGACCCATCATCGGGATCAATAAGCTATGATAGAGATTGGAAGCAGTTGCATGCGATATCTTCTTATTTCAATTACCTTTATCCTCAATCTCATTGAAAGCCTTTACGCCCATCAGAGTTTGTATCAAACTAAATTTTATATCCCTTACACGGGTGGTAACATTATTCCACAACGATTCGGCAAAATGCGTATACATGCCTTGTTTAATTAGACTGGTTATGATTAAGTGATGTGACGTGGGACAACGTATCGACCACATTAACGAATGCAAGTTGGGACTTTTATCGAGCAACAATTGCTCCACATGAGTGGTGGATGGTGGCAAACCCAATAACAATTTCCAACATATACCAAAACAATAACTTACAGCACAGAGTGTGTGAATGTTTGATTTCGATTGCCACGATAAAGTCATATCGGTTATGGTTAAAATGTCAATCAATGCATTCACCAATAACGGATACTTCAATTTGTCAGGTGTACATAGTATGAAATTCCAAGCTAAGCCGTCCAATTTAAAGTCGTGCAAATCATTGATAACCGTTAACGAGTAAAACGTGGGACGCATACCTGTTGGAAGATATATGTAAAAAACAAGTAAAAAACTAAATTTGGCTTCTGGCCAAATCTTAAATACCCTCCACACTTACATAAAAACGGGAATTTTATGGCGAATATGGTTTTTTTTTTGTAAATTGTGGTTGTGTCCGTTATCCGATCATGCCTATTTTTGGCACATCGATGAATGCGATAATCGTAAATATGTTTACCAAATTTAAGGTTCATAGGTCAATTCTTGTGGCAGTTATATAGATTTTTGTCGATCGTGGGCGTGGCTCTTGCTTATTTTAAGTCAGCGAACTGCGTGCAGAAACTTAAAGCGTTTGTATAAAATTTCACCAGTGAGTATGTCATTAACAGACGGACAGACGGACATAAATAACTAGTTTGACTCGGTTTTTGATGTTGATCAGCAATATATATATATATATATACTTTGTGGGTTCCCGTTCGCCTCCTTCTGCATATTATTTCTCCTTAATATGTGGAGAGTATAAAAAAGTTTAATCATAGATGATTTTTTAAGAAATGATTCAATACACACTTGATACACAATCCGCACCACTTTTGCGGAATTTCTCTTCAATATCTTTGCGGCAAAATGACAACAATTTTGCTTTGTTATTTAATAGGTCGGCAATTTTCTGATCTTCATGCAGTGTACTGATGCTAAATAGATTCCAGCGCACTTGATCCAACAGTTCGGGCGGGGCATTGTACAAGTGCTTCATGAGATATTCCAAGAAGAGCAGCAAACGTGACAACAGCATAATTTGACTATTCCGTATAGGCTTGCCCATTGAAATTTCCCGGCACACTTCAGCACAACGTATCACTCCGCCAGCCGTTAGCAGTAGTATGGATTTCTTTTGCATTAGATTTAGGGAGTGAAATAGAAACAGCAACAATTGAGCATGCTCCATATTGAGATCCTCATAGTCCACGTCTGAGGGTAAATTTGTCAATGAATTGCCGCACACACCCTCGACCAATGTATTGATTAGACGATGCCAGACGGAAAGGCAAGCGGCTTCTTTTTCTTGTGTTGGCTTGAGTAGGATGACTTGCACCAGTACCGACAATGTGCTGGGATAAATTTGCAATGGCCAGGTGTTGGTTTCCATGGACCACGGTGATACGCCCAAATGTTGCAATAAATTCGATTGTAAGGTTTCATTAACCAATGAGCCGGATATTAGGTTGTGCAAATAACGACCTACAGACCCCGAAAAACGTATCATGGCCGCCTGCCATTTGGAACAGGTTACCGATTCGGTTTCACCGCGTGCAGCATCACGATCCAAGTCTTTCAATATATTGGCCAATAATAACATTTGCTGATCGCTTAGGCCCGCCTTCACGTAACGCTGCAGATAATTATGTTTTTGAGCAAAGAACTGATCCAGAAAACTGAATATTTGTGCTGCCAAATCTAAATACTCATGCGGCTCATCTAATGCTGGCACTAAATTGCTTTTTTGTGCCGCCTCCGTACTGCGCTCCTGACTTTCATTGGTGATATTCTCTTCATGACTTTCCGGCAACAAAGTCTCTTTGAACCAATGACCCAAATAACTTTCACTATCATCCTCTTCGGAATTATCAGAACTGGATAGAGTATCATTGAAATATGTGGTCGAGTCTGAATAACTAATTGGTTCACATTCGGTGCGATCTTTGGCGTTGGCACGCTTCAAATTGCACGCTTTCCGATATGTGACGGTAGCCAAAAAGGTAAACAACTGATGCAGAGTAGCGGTATTTAAAATTCTCATTACTCTCTGCAAGGTGGTGTAGTTTTGTAAAATATCAAAATTTGCTGGCTCCGGCATGGATGTGTTTGTGCTGCTATCGCACTGGTTGCCAATATCTGATGAGGTGGTTTCCACTTTAAGATCTTCAATTAGTTCGGCCAATAATGTGATGCAATGATTAGCGATGGCCGCATTGAGTACCCCAAAACCCTGTTGCACCTTAAACAGATTTACTCTGGCTGTGGGTGCTGCTGCAGATGTGGATTGTTGCGTTGCCGTGGTAATATCTATCTGGGTTTTGCTTTTGCCTTTAACAACCGTCTCCTCTTTGGCACCAGCCGCTGATGATGTAACTGATGACGACGTTGAACTGGAGCCGGTAGCACCTAATGCTCCCTGTATACCACTCACCAACAGCCAGGCCCCAAAACATAAATGATTCTGATATATATGACAGCGAGCATCATTTTTAAACATATTACCAATGGTTGTATAAATCTCTAAAGATTTGTCCACCACGAACCGGGCATTCTCCTCATTATCATCCATATCCTTTATATTACTTTGATTAGCATTAAAGCCGCTGGCCGTTGTTGTGCCGCTGCTGCTGACGCCACCGCCACCACCACCACCTCCTGTGGAAGTCTGGCCTTTTTGATTGGTGGCTGAATTTGTCATACTTAAAATACTGCTGGCTATAGATGTTAGTACGGCACAATATAAAGCCGATATAGCACATTTTGATAATTTCGTTATACGGCTGGGTGTTAGGGGTTTGAATATGGGTAAAGTTAACGCCTGATCTAAAACCAATATGTCCTGTACCATGTGCGTCAAAGTGTTTTTAATTTGTGTTGCCTCCACCTGGGTCAAGGGCAGATATAATGGTTTATGCGGCAGATTAGCAATCGTTTCCTGATATTTTAAACGATATCGGGTCAAAATCGGTAAAGAGCATACATCCAATATAACATCGGCTCCATTTAATGATTGTAAATAAGATATGTTCGAAGAATAAAATACTTCCTAAAATTATAAATTTTTGAAAATTATTATAAACAAAAAAAACAAAAAAAACTTTTCACCATAAACTCACCGAACAATCAGTTAATTCCTCAGTTAAAGGAGCCCAAGTGATTTTGCCCGCTTCTAAAGGGGCGGTTAATTGTTGTATAATTATTGAAGACAAATCCGAACGTGAACGTTTTATTTCTGTTTTAGGCGAGTCCTTATCACTAGCACTGCTCCCGGTACCAGAACTGCTGCTACTGCTACTGGACACAACTCCTTTTGTATTTTCTGGATATTTACTACTTTTCAATACCAATGCCACCACATTGTGATCAAATTGTAAAGTAGTAGCACTGTCACCAGTTACTGTTGCATCAGTAATGCTACCACCACTTGATGGAGTTGTTTTATTTATTGTAGTTTCGCACAAACCTTTTAAAGCTGGCAAAAGCCATTTGATTTCATAAACACTGACCTTATCCAAGCGATGCAATATAAAACGTATAAGTATAGCGCAAGCTTCATGTATTTGCGGTACTTGTGTAGGAGAAACTATTTATTTTTTTGGCAAAATAGTAGGCAGCATATAAATATTCAGTGAGTGTTCATATTATATATTATTACAAAAGATTAGAATTGCCTTCATTCTGATTAATCATAATTACTTAACTACTCTTTACGCTCATAAAAAAAAATTTTTTTTTTACACTTGTATTACAAAAATATAAGTTCAAAGAACTCATACTTTATATGTTTACTTCTGCACATTTCTCAAATACTTAAATTATTCATGACATGTATGAAAATCTTGATTAAATTCGCGGTAAAATCAATAAGAAAAATTATATTAGATATAATTATGAACATCATTCCCTATAAAAAATTGGTGTTGTGAAATGAATTTATATTCTTTTTCAACTAAATTATATACATATATTTATGTAATGACATAAGAATCTTGTAAGAGAAAAAATAAAAAAGTTAATTAAATTTCTATTACGGCAATTTTCCATTACATATACATACATAATAAAATTTTGTTTCAATAAAAAATAAAAACCTTACCATATATGCACTGACTTAATTTATCTGCTGCTAAAGCCGCAAAAGCAGTATAAAATTGTAAAAAATTGTTGTCATCATCGAAGAAATCATTTTCCCTAATTAAAAACAATATAAGATAATTATTTCATATAAAAAAAAATTTGTGTTGGAAAAAAAAATTCACGGTCGCCATTTTTTATTTTCCATTTTTTTTTTTTTCTTTTTCACTTTTAAGAACAGAATTTTTTTGATAAATTTCATAACAACTTACATCCGTATGATAACTTTAACATAATTAGCAATTTCATTTAATTTTAAAACTTCATTTCGATTATTTAATAATGGTTTTATTATGGAATTCCAATCCATCACACCTCCGCTGTGAGCAGACATTTTTACAATAATGACAATCAATAACCATGCAGTGTTGTTTAACGATTCTTGTGTTTTAGAAATGTTTATACAACAACAAGAAGAACGATACATAGAGTAACGAATTGAAATGTTAGAAATTGGTCTATCAGCTGATAAATAAGAAATCACTTGTTTGTTTAGATGCGTGAAGTTAAAAAGTTTTAAAAAGTTATTATTCTCTGAGAGAGAAAAGAAGGAGAGAGAGAAAAAAAGAGAATCCGAGCCTCCCTCTATACTATAGATGGTGCAACCAGGCCACGCTTCTAACTTTTAAACTTCACGCTTTACGTTTTTACTACCTTTTTAAAGTTAGAATTACTCTCTCCAGAGAAATGTAAACAAACCAAAAATCACATAAACAAAGAACTGAAAATTTTTGACCATTTTTGTTTTAAAATTTTATATATTAAATAATAATGTTGTGAAAAAATTTTTATTTTACTGTAAAGTATGAAACATGTAGAACCTTTTTTTATAAAGTAATTAAAAATTAGTATATATTAACATAACCAAATAGAGGATGGTTTGTACCCTTATTTTTACTTATAATATAAATAAATTTATATGAATCACTAACTTTTTTTTTTAACGAGCAGATTGTCGGGCATCTGGACTAATTATTATTGGACTAGGTACAATGCTGAAGGTTTCCTAGTATAAGGTATATCCCCAATTTTTTTTGGATCAGAGTTATTGGCACTTGTCTATGAGGGTATATGTGAAAATTGCAATTTTTATCAGGTAAACAACTAACTTTTTTTTTAACGAGCAGATTGTCGAGCATCTGGACTAATTATTATTGGACTAGGTACAATGCTGAAGGTTTCCTAGTATAAGGTATATCCCCAATTTTTTTTGGATCAGAGTTATTGGCACTTGTCTATGAGGGTATATGTGAAAATTGCAATTTTTATCAGGTAAACAACTAACTTTTTTTTTAACGAGCAGATTGTCGAGCATCTGGACTAATTATTATTGGACTAGGTACAATGCTGAAGGTTTCCTAGTATAAGGTATATCCCCAATTTTTTTTGGATCAGAGTTATTGGCACTTGTCTGTGACGATATTGTGTAAAACACAACTTAGTCCTCGCTTAAATTTAAAGGCATCTATGCAAAGAAAAACCAAGAATTCTCATTTGAGGATCTGTATGTAAGGGGACACATACATTTGAAATGTGTGTATTACACACATATATGTATATATATTATACATATGTATATATGTATATATAATATATGTATATATATATGTAAAAGATAACCTTGTACTCAATTATAAATAACGATAAATAATAAAATTTACTAAAAAAACACAAGATGGTTCGTAGGCCTATTGGGGATGCTAGCCATCAAAAACAATTGGCAACGCGTTATGTGCAATACCTCATAGGTAACGTGGAAATTTGCATAAAACATTTGTTAAACTTCATTGTACTCTCCACCTTAGCATAGAGGGTATACTATGTTTGTTGTTCCGTTTGCAACTCGAACAAAATTATGCCTATTAAGTTTAATTATATATAGGCAGTATATATATATATCAAATTTGGTATATCTATTTGGTATACCAAATACAAAAAATTTGCAAAAAATGGACAAGATTGAATAACGAACATGCCCATATATATAACTTCATAAAGGTGGACGGTATTTAAGATTTGGCTTAAGCCAAACTTTCTTAATCTAGTTATATCATAGCACTACTTTTTCATCATTACGGTTCGGCGGTTGTTGTTGTCGCTGGTTCCTGAGCTGATTCCTGATATTATTATTTTTACTTAGGTTTAAGTTTTGTTTTCTTTGTTGGCTAATTAGATATTTTGTTATGTTGTAGCTAACATAATTTACATAATACTTGTGCAATTTTTGCACACATACACAATTACAATCAACTTCAACAACCAATCAACAACAATATTTAACAACAATTAACAATATTTCTATTGTGGAGGAACAGGTAATATTATATTAAATATTAAATAAAATTAAATTTTAAATATATAACATATATTTTTAGGATAATACACACAATGAAAATTGACACAAAAAGAAAATTAATTTATAATAATAAATTAATGAATTGAATATGGATATATGGAATATTTTTTTATTGCAATGAATGAAAATTAATTTATTGTAATACATACATTAATGAATATGAATATGGATTACTTTTTATTTTTTTTAAAATTATTTTATATACCGTCATAGACAAGTGCTAATAACTCTGATCCAAAAAAAATTGGGGATATACCTTATACTAGGAAACCTTCAGCATTGTACCTCGTCCAATAATAATTAGTCCAGATGCTCGACAATCTGCTCGTTAAAAAAAAAGTTAGTGATTTACCTGATGAAAATGCAATTTTCACATATACCCTCATAGACAAGTGCCAATAACTCTGATCCAAAAAAAATTGGGGATATACCTTATACTAGGAAACCTTCAGCATTGTACCTAGTCCAATAATAATTAGTCCAGATGCTCGACAATCTGCTCGTTAAAAAAAAAGTTAGTTGTTTACCTGATAAAAATTGCAATTTTCACATATACCCTCATAGACAAGTGCCAATAACTCTGATCCAAAAAAAATTGGGGATATACCTTATACTAGGAAACCTTCAGCATTGTACCTAGTCCAATAATAATTAGTCCAGATGCTCGACAATCTGCTCGTTAAAAAAAAAGTTAGTGATTTACCTGATGAAAATGCAATTTTCACATATACCCTCATAGACAAGTGCCAATAACTCTGATCCAAAAAAAATTGGGGATATACCTTATACTAGGAAACCTTCAGCATTGTACCTAGTCCAATAATAATTAGTCCAGATGCTCGACAATCTGCTCGTTAAAAAAAAAGTTAGTGATTTACCTGATGAAAATGCAATTTTCACATATACCCTCATAGACAAGTGCCAATAACTCTGATCCAAAAAAAATTGGGGATATACCTTATACTAGGAAACCTTCAGCATTGTACCTAGTCCAATAATAATTAGTCCAGATGCTCGACAATCTGCTCGTTAAAAAAAAAGTTAGTGATTTACCTGATGAAAATGCAATTTTCACATATACCCTCATAGACAAGTGCCAATAACTCTGATCCAAAAAAAATTGGGGATATACCTTATACTAGGAAACCTTCAGCATTGTACCTAGTCCAATAATAATTAGTCCAGATGCTCGACAATCTGCTCGTTAAAAAAAAAGTTAGTTGTTTACCTGATAAAAATTGCAATTTTCACATATACCCTCATAGACAAGTGCCAATAACTCTGATCCAAAAAAAATTGGGGATATACCTTATACTAGGAAACCTTCAGCATTGTACCTAGTCCAATAATAATTAGTCCAGATGCTCGACAATCTGCTCGTTAAAAAAAAAGTTAGTTGTTTACCTGATAAAAATTGCAATTTTCACATATACCCTCATAGACAAGTGCCAATAACTCTGATCCAAAAAAAATTGGGGATATACCTTATACTAGGAAACCTTCAGCATTGTACCTCGTCCAATAATAATTAGTCCAGATGCTCGACAATCTGCTCGTTAAAAAAAAAGTTAGTTGTTTACCTGATAAAAATTGCAATTTTCACATATACCCTCATAGACAAGTGCCAATAACTCTGATCCAAAAAAAATTGGGGATATACCTTATACTAGGAAACCTTCAGCATTGTACCTAGTCCAATAATAATTAGTCCAGATGCTCGACAATCTGCTCGTTAAAAAAAAAGTTAGTGATTTACCTGATAAAAATGCAATTTTCACATATACCCTCATAGACAAGTGCCAATAACTCTGATCCAAAAAAAATTGGGGATATACCTTATACTAGGAAACCTTCAGCATTGTACCTAGTCCAATAATAATTAGTCCAGATGCTCGACAATCTGCTCGTTAAAAAAAAGTTAGTGATTTACCTGATAAAAATGCAATTTTCACATATACCCTCATAGACAAGTGCCAATAACTCTGATCCAAAAAAAATTGGGGATATACCTTATACTAGGAAACCTTCAGCATTGTACCTAGTCCAATAATAATTAGTCCAGATGCTCGACAATCTGCTCGTTAAAAAAAAAGTTAGTGATTTACCTGATAAAAATGCAATTTTCACATATACCCTCATAGACAAGTGCCAATAACTCTGATCCAAAAAAAATTGGGGATATACCTTATACTAGGAAACCTTCAGCATTGTACCTAGTCCAATAATAATTAGTCCAGATGCTCGACAATCTGCTCGTTAAAAAAAAGTTAGTGATTTACCTGATAAAAATGCAATTTTCACATATACCCTCATAGACAAGTGCCAATAACTCTGATCCAAAAAAAATTGGGGATATACCTTATACTAGGAAACCTTCAGCATTGTACCTAGTCCAATAATAATTAGTCCAGATGCTCGACAATCTGCTCGTTAAAAAAAAAGTTAGTGATTTACCTGATAAAAATGCAATTTTCACATATACCCTCATAGACAAGTGCCAATAACTCTGATCCAAAAAAAATTGGGGATATACCTTATACTAGGAAACCTTCAGCATTGTACCTAGTCCAATAATAATTAGTCCAGATGCTCGACAATCTGCTCGTTAAAAAAAAGTTAGTGATTTACCTGATAAAAATGCAATTTTCACATATACCCTCATAGACAAGTGCCAATAACTCTGATCCAAAAAAAATTGGGGATATACCTTATACTAGGAAACCTTCAGCATTGTACCTAGTCCAATAATAATTAGTCCAGATGCTCGACAATCTGCTCGTTAAAAAAAAGTTAGTGATTTACCTGATAAAAATGCAATTTTCACATATATCGTCATAGACAAGTGCTAATAACTCTGATCCAAAAACAATTGGAGATATACCTTATACTAGGAAACTTTCAGCATTGTACCTAGTCCAATAGAAATTAGTCCAGATGCTCGACAATCTGCTCGTTAAAAAAAAGTTAGTGATTTACCTGATAAAAATGCAATTTTCACATATACCCTCATAGACAAGTGCCAATAACTCTGATCCAAAAAAAATTGGGGATATACCTTATACTAGGAAACCTTCAGCATTGTACCTAGTCCAATAATAATTAGTCCAGATGCTCGACAATCTGCTCGTTAAAAAAAAAGTTAGTGATTTACCTGATAAAAATGCAATTTTCACATATACCCTCATAGACAAGTGCCAATAACTCTGATCCAAAAAAAATTGGGGATATACCTTATACTAGGAAACCTTCAGCATTGTACCTAGTCCAATAATAATTAGTCCAGATGCTCGACAATCTGCTCGTTAAAAAAAAAGTTAGTGATTTACCTGATGAAAATGCAATTTTCACATATACCCTCATAGACAAGTGCCAATAACTCTGATCCAAAAACAATTGGAGATATACCTTATACTAGGAAACTTTCAGCATTGTACCTAGTCCAATAGAAATTAGTCCAGATGCTCGACAATCTGCTCGTTAAAAAAAAAGTTAGTGATTTACCTGATAAAAATGCAATTTTCACATATATCGTCATAGACAAGTGCTAATAAGTCTGATCCAAAAGAAATTGGGGATATACCATATACTAGGAAACTTTCAGCATTGTAGCTCGTCCAATAATAATTAGTCCAGATGCTCGACAATCTGCTCGTTAAAAAAAAGTTAGTGATTTACCTGATAAAAATGCAATTTTCACATATACCCTCATAGACAAGTGCCAATAACTCTGATCCAAAAAAAATTGGGGATATACCTTATACTAGGAAACCTTCAGCATTGTACCTAGTCCAATAATAATTAGTCCAGATGCTCGACAATCTGCTCGTTAAAAAAAAGTTAGTGATTTACCTGATAAAAATGCAATTTTCACATATACCCTCATAGACAAGTGCCAATAACTCTGATCCAAAAAAAATTGGGGATATACCTTATACTAGGAAACCTTCAGCATTGTACCTAGTCCAATAATAATTAGTCCAGATGCTCGACAATCTGCTCGTTAAAAAAAAAGTTAGTGATTTACCTGATAAAAATGCAATTTTCACATATACCCTCATAGACAAGTGCCAATAACTCTGATCCAAAAAAAATTGGGGATATACCTTATACTAGGAAACCTTCAGCATTGTACCTAGTCCAATAATAATTAGTCCAGATGCTCGACAATCTGCTCGTTAAAAAAAAGTTAGTGATTTACCTGATAAAAATGCAATTTTCACATATACCCTCATAGACAAGTGCCAATAACTCTGATCCAAAAAAAATTGGGGATATACCTTATACTAGGAAACCTTCAGCATTGTACCTAGTCCAATAATAATTAGTCCAGATGCTCGACAATCTGCTCGTTAAAAAAAAAGTTAGTGATTTACCTGATAAAAATGCAATTTTCACATATACCCTCATAGACAAGTGCCAATAACTCTGATCCAAAAAAAATTGGGGATATACCTTATACTAGGAAACCTTCAGCATTGTACCTAGTCCAATAATAATTAGTCCAGATGCTCGACAATCTGCTCGTTAAAAAAAAAGTTAGTGATTTACCTGATAAAAATGCAATTTTCACATATACCCTCATAGACAAGTGCCAATAACTCTGATCCAAAAAAAATTGGGGATATACCTTATACTAGGAAACCTTCAGCATTGTACCTAGTCCAATAATAATTAGTCCAGATGCTCGACAATCTGCTCGTTAAAAAAAAAGTTAGTGATTTACCTGATAAAAATGCAATTTTCACATATACCCTCATAGACAAGTGCCAATAACTCTGATCCAAAAAAAATTGGGGATATACCTTATACTAGGAAACCTTCAGCATTGTACCTAGTCCAATAATAATTAGTCCAGATGCTCGACAATCTGCTCGTTAAAAAAAAAGTTAGTGATTTACCTGATGAAAATGCAATTTTCACATATACCCTCATAGACAAGTGCCAATAACTCTGATCCAAAAACAATTGGAGATATACCTTATACTAGGAAACCTTCAGCATTGTACCTAGTCCAATAATAATTAGTCCAGATGCTCGACAATCTGCTCGTTAAAAAAAAGTTAGTGATTTACCTGATAAAAATGCAATTTTCACATATATCGTCATAGACAAGTGCTAATAAGTCTGATCCAAAAGAAATTGGGGATATACCATATACTAGGAAACTTTCAGCATTGTAGCTCGTCCAATAATAATTAGTCCAGATGCTCGACAATCTGCTCGTTAAAAAAAAGTTAGTGATTTACCTGATAAAAATGCAATTTTCACATATACCCTCATAGACAAGTGCCAATAACTCTGATCCAAAAAAAATTGGGGATATACCTTATACTAGGAAACCTTCAGCATTGTACCTAGTCCAATAATAATTAGTCCAGATGCTCGACAATCTGCTCGTTAAAAAAAAGTTAGTGATTTACCTGATAAAAATGCAATTTTCACATATACCCTCATAGACAAGTGCCAATAACTCTGATCCAAAAAAAATTGGGGATATACCTTATACTAGGAAACCTTCAGCATTGTACCTAGTCCAATAATAATTAGTCCAGATGCTCGACAATCTGCTCGTTAAAAAAAAAGTTAGTGATTTACCTGATAAAAATGCAATTTTCACATATACCCTCATAGACAAGTGCCAATAACTCTGATCCAAAAAAAATTGGGGATATACCTTATACTAGGAAACCTTCAGCATTGTACCTAGTCCAATAATAATTAGTCCAGATGCTCGACAATCTGCTCGTTAAAAAAAAGTTAGTGATTTACCTGATAAAAATGCAATTTTCACATATACCCTCATAGACAAGTGCCAATAACTCTGATCCAAAAAAAATTGGGGATATACCTTATACTAGGAAACCTTCAGCATTGTACCTAGTCCAATAATAATTAGTCCAGATGCTCGACAATCTGCTCGTTAAAAAAAAAGTTAGTGATTTACCTGATAAAAATGCAATTTTCACATATACCCTCATAGACAAGTGCCAATAACTCTGATCCAAAAAAAATTGGGGATATACCTTATACTAGGAAACCTTCAGCATTGTACCTAGTCCAATAATAATTAGTCCAGATGCTCGACAATCTGCTCGTTAAAAAAAAGTTAGTGATTTACCTGATAAAAATGCAATTTTCACATATACCCTCATAGACAAGTGCCAATAACTCTGATCCAAAAAAAATTGGGGATATACCTTATACTAGGAAACCTTCAGCATTGTACCTAGTCCAATAATAATTAGTCCAGATGCTCGACAATCTGCTCGTTAAAAAAAAAGTTAGTGATTTACCTGATAAAAATGCAATTTTCACATATACCCTCATAGACAAGTGCCAATAACTCTGATCCAAAAAAAATTGGGGATATACCTTATACTAGGAAACCTTCAGCATTGTACCTAGTCCAATAATAATTAGTCCAGATGCTCGACAATCTGCTCGTTAAAAAAAAGTTAGTGATTTACCTGATAAAAATGCAATTTTCACATATACCCTCATAGACAAGTGCCAATAACTCTGATCCAAAAAAAATTGGGGATATACCTTATACTAGGAAACCTTCAGCATTGTACCTAGTCCAATAATAATTAGTCCAGATGCTCGACAATCTGCTCGTTAAAAAAAAAGTTAGTGATTTACCTGATAAAAATGCAATTTTCACATATACCCTCATAGACAAGTGCCAATAACTCTGATCCAAAAAAAATTGGGGATATACCTTATACTAGGAAACCTTCAGCATTGTACCTAGTCCAATAATAATTAGTCCAGATGCTCGACAATCTGCTCGTTAAAAAAAAGTTAGTGATTTACCTGATAAAAATGCAATTTTCACATATACCCTCATAGACAAGTGCCAATAACTCTGATCCAAAAAAAATTGGGGATATACCTTATACTAGGAAACCTTCAGCATTGTACCTAGTCCAATAATAATTAGTCCAGATGCTCGACAATCTGCTCGTTAAAAAAAAAGTTAGTGATTTACCTGATAAAAATGCAATTTTCACATATACCCTCATAGACAAGTGCCAATAACTCTGATCCAAAAAAAATTGGGGATATACCTTATACTAGGAAACCTTCAGCATTGTACCTAGTCCAATAATAATTAGTCCAGATGCTCGACAATCTGCTCGTTAAAAAAAAGTTAGTGATTTACCTGATAAAAATGCAATTTTCACATATACCCTCATAGACAAGTGCCAATAACTCTGATCCAAAAAAAATTGGGGATATACCTTATACTAGGAAACCTTCAGCATTGTACCTAGTCCAATAATAATTAGTCCAGATGCTCGACAATCTGCTCGTTAAAAAAAAAGTTAGTGATTTACCTGATAAAAATGCAATTTTCACATATACCCTCATAGACAAGTGCCAATAACTCTGATCCAAAAAAAATTGGGGATATACCTTATACTAGGAAACCTTCAGCATTGTACCTAGTCCAATAATAATTAGTCCAGATGCTCGACAATCTGCTCGTTAAAAAAAAGTTAGTGATTTACCTGATAAAAATGCAATTTTCACATATACCCTCATAGACAAGTGCCAATAACTCTGATCCAAAAAAAATTGGGGATATACCTTATACTAGGAAACCTTCAGCATTGTACCTAGTCCAATAATAATTAGTCCAGATGCTCGACAATCTGCTCGTTAAAAAAAAAGTTAGTGATTTACCTGATAAAAATGCAATTTTCACATATACCCTCATAGACAAGTGCCAATAACTCTGATCCAAAAAAAATTGGGGATATACCTTATACTAGGAAACCTTCAGCATTGTACCTAGTCCAATAATAATTAGTCCAGATGCTCGACAATCTGCTCGTTAAAAAAAAGTTAGTGATTTACCTGATAAAAATGCAATTTTCACATATACCCTCATAGACAAGTGCCAATAACTCTGATCCAAAAAAAATTGGGGATATACCTTATACTAGGAAACCTTCAGCATTGTACCTAGTCCAATAATAATTAGTCCAGATGCTCGACAATCTGCTCGTTAAAAAAAAAGTTAGTGATTTACCTGATAAAAATGCAATTTTCACATATACCCTCATAGACAAGTGCCAATAACTCTGATCCAAAAAAAATTGGGGATATACCTTATACTAGGAAACCTTCAGCATTGTACCTAGTCCAATAATAATTAGTCCAGATGCTCGACAATCTGCTCGTTAAAAAAAAGTTAGTGATTTACCTGATAAAAATGCAATTTTCACATATACCCTCATAGACAAGTGCCAATAACTCTGATCCAAAAAAAATTGGGGATATACCTTATACTAGGAAACCTTCAGCATTGTACCTAGTCCAATAATAATTAGTCCAGATGCTCGACAATCTGCTCGTTAAAAAAAAAGTTAGTGATTTACCTGATAAAAATGCAATTTTCACATATACCCTCATAGACAAGTGCCAATAACTCTGATCCAAAAAAAATTGGGGATATACCTTATACTAGGAAACCTTCAGCATTGTACCTAGTCCAATAATAATTAGTCCAGATGCTCGACAATCTGCTCGTTAAAAAAAAGTTAGTGATTTACCTGATAAAAATGCAATTTTCACATATACCCTCATAGACAAGTGCCAATAACTCTGATCCAAAAAAAATTGGGGATATACCTTATACTAGGAAACCTTCAGCATTGTACCTAGTCCAATAATAATTAGTCCAGATGCTCGACAATCTGCTCGTTAAAAAAAAAGTTAGTGATTTACCTGATAAAAATGCAATTTTCACATATACCCTCATAGACAAGTGCCAATAACTCTGATCCAAAAAAAATTGGGGATATACCTTATACTAGGAAACCTTCAGCATTGTACCTAGTCCAATAATAATTAGTCCAGATGCTCGACAATCTGCTCGTTAAAAAAAAGTTAGTGATTTACCTGATAAAAATGCAATTTTCACATATACCCTCATAGACAAGTGCCAATAACTCTGATCCAAAAAAAATTGGGGATATACCTTATACTAGGAAACCTTCAGCATTGTACCTAGTCCAATAATAATTAGTCCAGATGCTCGACAATCTGCTCGTTAAAAAAAAAGTTAGTGATTTACCTGATAAAAATGCAATTTTCACATATACCCTCATAGACAAGTGCCAATAACTCTGATGCAAAAAAAATTGGGGATATACCTTATACTAGGAAACCTTCAGCATTGTACCTAGTCCAATAATAATTAGTCCAGATGCTCGACAATCTGCTCGTTAAAAAAAAAAGTTAGTGATTCATATAAATTTATTTATATTATTAGTAAAAATAAGGGTACAAACCATTCTCTATTTGGTTATGTTAATATATACTAATTTTTAATTACTTTATAAAAAAAGGTTCTACATGTTTCATACTTTACAGTAAAATAAAAATTTTTTCACAACATTATTATTTAATGTATAAAATTTTAAAACAAAAATGGTCAAAAATTTTCGGTTCTTTGTTTATGTGATATTTGGTTTGTTTACTTTTCTCTAGAGAGAGTAATTCTAACTTTATAAAGGTAGTAAAAACGTAAAGCGTGAAGTTAAAAAGTTAGAAGCGTGGCCTGGTTGCACCATCTATAGTATAGAGGGCGGCTCGTATTCTCTTTTTTTCTCTCTCTCCTTCTTTTCTCTCTCAGAGAATAATAACTTTTTAAAACTTTTTAACTTCACATACGTTGTTTGTTTCGTGTCCCATTCGGAATTATTGAAATGCAACAGAAAGAAAACTTTGCCGGGCGACCACATAATTGATCAAACAAATATATTTTTCATTTTAAAAAGGTAGTCAACTATAAATTAAATACCAGAAATAAAACATATATCAAACATGGATAAGCCTCAAATGATTGAACATTTACATGAATCTGTAAATTATACGATTTATGATTGCAAATGGATACCGTGCTCAGCAAAATTCGTGGTATTGGGTTCCAAAGCAAATTATACAGGCATCTTGGAAATCTACGAATTGAATGAAAATAAATTGGAAAAAATCAAATGTATACAAAAAAAGGCAGCTTTTAAATGTGGCACTTTTGGAGGTGCTTCCTTGAGAAATCGTCACATGGCTATTGGAGATTTTAGTGGACGTTTGCAAGTCTTGTGAGTATAAACATTTCTATATTGGCATTTATTACAGCTAAATAAAGCTTTCTTTAGAGATTTGGAATGCCCGGAAATACCGGTTTACAATGTGGAAGCTCATTCTAGTATTATTAATACCATAGATGCTATTGGTGGTAAACAGATAAATTGTGGTGCACCGGAAATTGTAACCGGCAGTCGTGATGGTTGTGTTAAAGTATGGGATATACGACAGGGTGGTGGTCCGGTTGTAGACATTACCCCAGATACAGCGGACACTGGGGAAGAAGGTAGTGGTAGTAGAGGCAAACGTGATTGTTGGGCAGTAGCATTCGGTGATAGTTATAATAATGAGGAAAGAGTTGTGGCAGCTGGCTATGATAATGGTGATTTAAAACTATTTGATTTACGACAGTTGGCGTTGAGGTGGGAAACTTCATTAAAGAATGGTGTTTGTGGCATTGAATTTGATCGCCGTGATATTCCAATGAATAAGATGGTGGTGACGACATTGGAAGGTGGCCTTTTAACTTATGATATGCGTACACAACATCCCACTAAAGGTTTTGCTTGTTTGGAGGAACGTAATGCTGGCCGTTCGGTGGGTACAAATGGTGTTATTAGCGGCCCTAAAGCTACTGTGTGGTGTGCACGTCATTTACCACAAAATCGTGACGTTTTCGTTACCTGTGGCGGCACTGGGTCATTGCGTTTATGGAATTATGAATATCCGGCCAAACGTTATAAAGAAAATTTAGATAATTATAAGGAAGGGGTAATGGGCTCCTTGCATATGTTGCAAGCAACAACTGTCTCTTCTCAGCCCATACACTGTTTTGACTGGCATCCCGACAAAATGGGTTTGGGTGTATGTGGAGCATTCGATCAAACAGTTCGTGTTTTAATTAGCACAAAATTGAATTTAATTAATTGAAAACGATTTTGTTAGTTTTTTTTTTTTCAGCAAATTTGTGTAATTAAATATTTAATTTTTAGTGTTATTTTTTTTTTTAGTTAGCAATTCAAGTGCCAAACTTAATAGCTATGTTAGACTATGAAATGTAGCAATACTGCCCTTTTTCTGTTTGTTTACCGTTTTATTCATTTATTTATTCTTTCTTTCAAATTTGCTGTAATCTCCTCTATTAGAATTTGAAGTTCATCAATTAACGGTTCATGCTGAGAAAATTTTACCGGTTCTTTTTCTATAGCTTTAAGGCAAGCCTTAGTTGCCATACGTGCTGAACTTAATTGTGACGTAATGCTATTAGATATCGTGGTGCTTTCTTTGGCTTCCGCTTGTTTGATGGCCTCTAAAGAATATTTATTTAGCTGTTGACACAATTGCAAAACTTTCTGAACTAATGGTTCTTTGGTAGTCCAAGCATATTCTTTGGTGGTGTGAACTCGTAAAGCTCTGACCAGTAGTTCAGCTTTTTTCAAAGGTGTTTGTGCCACCAAAGCAGCCAATTCCCATACTTTCGGTTCAGAGCCATGTTTAATGCATTGTTGACCCATTAAGGTGATGGCCTTTTTAATTAAATGCTCTTCACTTTGACCACCGGCATCGGGTTTACCCATGGCTAAGGCATTCATAACCACACAAAGCACCTCCAAGTCCAGAAAATGGATTTTCAACTCAGACAAACGATTGTAAGCATTAATGGCATCTTCAAAATGTCCCGTGTCAACTGAGACGAGCATAAAGTTTTCCCACACCTTCCAATTGTGAAAATTACATTTCAATGATTCGGACAAAACTTTGTGCGCCCGTGCCTTGTCACCCAATTTCACCAAAGCCTTGGCCAAATTGTTCCACGACTCAAAGCCCAATGGCTCTAAATGTGTATACGTTATGTAAGCATGCACCGCTAATTGCCATTGCTGCAGCATTATAGCGGTATAACCCAAACGTAACCAGACTTTCTCCTGCAATGAATTAATTTCTACCGATTTCTGTAAATGTGGCAACGCCTCTTCATACTGTTTACGTTCAAAATGATAATAACCCCAATGAGCGTGAGCTTTACCGCTAGTATGTTGCGAAAATTCCCATGCTTTTTCATAACATTTCGTATCGTCTGTAGCATCTCCCAATAAACAATACAGCAACACTGTTGGTTTCTTTTCCAATTCTTGACGTATAATCTCAGCAGCTTTATGTTTTAACTCCATCCGTGTATAGCAGTATATAACACCTTCCCAGTTTTGTATATCCAGATATATATCCAAAGCTGTTTTAACCATTCCCAATGATAACAATAAATCGCATAATTGTTGTTGGATTTGCCATTTGGGTGCTAGGCTAGCACTAAAACAATACGATAAACGCTCTTCGATCCGATATTCAAATTCAGACAACAATTTCACCATTTGTTCACATTGTTTCCAGCTACGTTCCACAGTGCGTCGGTGCTTACTTTCTTGAACACAATTGAACAGTAGAGAGGCTTGACGTACAGGTAACGGCCCATATACCTGATATAGCAGAGTTTGTACATATGGTTCTAATTGTTCATCGGCCAAACGTTCTTTGGGAGTAGAGCGCCTTAATTGCCGCCTGAAATTATAAGATAATGAATTCTTTGTTTATTTTTATTTTTTTAGTTCCAAATGGAAGCAATATACCCTACACTTTGGTTAAAAGTAAAGCCTGTAAAATACTGGGCAACGTTAACACCTCATTATCTTTGGGATCTATAAATCGGATGCGCTCCAGGCGGGTATCATCCTCTAATAGCAACAACTTGGGTAATTGTGTTGCACCGTTCGTTTCTTTAGCGGCGCACAACACTATGTTATTGCATTGTTCTACTTTGAGACAAAGCTGAGGTAACGGTTTCTGCTGGAATTTCGTACGCACACCCAACAAACCTTCCACCACCATTCGCACTTTTAAATGTTCACATAAATCATTTAATATTTCGCCACATTTTTCACTGCGCTGATATTGTAAATAAGCATTTGCTATTTCTATATATAACAAAGCTTCATATTCTTTATTCTGCAGCCGTTTTATGTGCTGCAGCAGCCATTCTATTTCCATTTTAATGCCTTCGTACAAATTAGCGGTCAGCTCGTCAATGATGTGTTGCTGTACGCATAAACAACGCAAATACCACCAGTGCAATATCTATAAAAAGGGAGAAAACATTAGCAACAAATACAACAACCTAACAATTGTAGGCAAATTACCAAGGAGCTATCATTATAATGCAATAGTTTATGCAAGATTTCTTTTGCTGTTAATAACAATTCGCACAATTTTACATTGGGATTAATTTCTTCACCATTTTCTTGTAATTCGGTTGCATTTTTTAATTTTAAGAATGAATTATTTGAACAAAACTGTTGCCACTGCTCCAGCTCAACAATTGGTCCGGTAAAATTATTTTGTATAAATATTAGTAACATTTCTATGGCCATAGCTAAATATGTTTCCGTTTCCTGTACTGTTAACGATTCTAAATTGTTAATATTTGTAAGCCATTCGTGTAAATTGATTTCTAAATCTTTTAAACACCATTTACATCTCCATATACGTTTTAGGTAATCATTGTTGAAATCTAAAAATTAATAGAATGCATTAGAAATGCAGAAATCTTTTTCACTCCTTACTTGCTTTGGTTACATACCATCTTCTTTAACAGAATCATTGAAATTACATATAAATAATAAATTGTAATCCATTTTTCTTTTTTTATTTTATATATAAGAATAATATAATTTATTAAATAAAATATTGAACACGTTTTGTTGCAATTTTGTTTTCTTTTACTTTGTTCCAAATTAGAATTTAATACCACTTGCCAAATTTCGGTGGAATGAATGGAAAGTAAACAAAGAAACCGTCATTTTTCGTTTCATGGAAAAATATATAAAAAAATACTACAAAATATTTACGAATTAATTTTTGGTGCATTTTTAATAAAAAAATATTTTTAATAAACTCCATAATGGTGCATTATGGAGTCTCCATAAACTTTGTAAATGTCCAAACTTGTGACGCAGCAAACTATTTTTACTACATATATATAACGACTTGTTTTTAAATCTACTGGTTATATTTGGCTTCATGTTTTTAACATATCTGATTTTATATGTGGAGACAATATTTATATATCTGATTTTGATTAATACATTTATCGGATTTCCGGATTGGAGACAATAATACATCCTTTTGCTAATACATCGGATCCTAAAGCAATTTTAGAAAATATACAATATGTGGTAGCGTCCTTTGGTATAATACAACTTTGTATTGACAATCGTAAATACTGTGAAACAATTTGTTATTACAAAGAGAAGCGGAAAAGAACAAAAACGTTCTTCTATAGATGACTTATCGAGCAAAAGTATAATTGGAATAACCACAGATTCGCCTCTGTCACCATCCTATTCTATGGACAGCAGTGCCTACACACCAACACTTTCAATTATAAGTGTAATTTTCGAAATTTCCCCATACAGTTTCTCTCAGATTTTTATTAGACATTGTAGTGAGTGCAGTCAATCCAGTAAAAGGTTAGATTTTTCTATTAATCTTTGCACATTTTCCAAACAAATTTGTTTCATAATTTCGCCACCAAAGACAGGGTTGACATTATTGCTCCGGTTATAAGTAATCGGTTAACGATTTTGAATAATAAAAATAGGAAAACCCTTATTATGTCAAAGTTACAGAATTAAAAAAACTGAAAAATTTTCTTCAACGAAAAAATTTACTCAAAATTCTCTGCTTTAATTTCTATTTTTTATTTAAAATTCTTTTAAACGATAATTTCCTAATAAAAAAAATGAATCAAAATTTTTCTGTTAAAAAATTTATCCAAATTACGGAAGAAGCCCAAACACCAATACATAGTAAGAATTCCTGTCTATTATCCTTACGTATATATATATATATATATATATATTTTTTACTATAATTTGATACGGACTGAGATCGCAGCTCATATGTCCAGATAGTTAATTATTAATTTATATATCTATATAAAAATGCATCATTATCCTTTTCAGTACCCTTGGAAATCAATAATGAATGCTATGTCATAACTCAGCAGGATGTGCGTACGGTGGAAGATACTCGTTTTTTAACATACAGAAAACTAATGCCAAACGGTGAACTGAAGCCTTTGTTGGCTGATAATGTGAACGAGAATTTGTTGGTAACTTCTAAGTTACGGTCACTATTGGAATCGTCTAACTTGACACATTTACAAAATACATTTAACAATATATCCAATCCTTCACGATCACAACCACAACAAGACCAGTCATCCATGCAATGCGGTTGCTCACAACCGGCATTTACCAATATATCCAACCCCCCACCACAAAAAGACCAGTCATCAATCATGATGCAATGCGGTCACTCACAATCGGCATTTACCAATTTATCCAACCCGCCACCACATCAAGCTCAGTCATCAAATATGATGCAATGCAGTTGCTCACGATCGGTACCAATGGAAGTGGACATTGGAAATGATTTTAATCTTGAAAATGAAGAATCAATTGATGCAGAGGAACAGCAATCAAACTGGGAGTGTAATCTGAGTACCTCAGCCCCGGTAAATCGAATTAGAAAATTATTTCGATTTTCTTTGCATAGAAAAAGAAATGCCGTAATAACAGATTAAACGTATTTCTTTGCGTATTATTGAAATTTTTTATAGAATTATTTTTATTCTTCAATTGTTACTCTATTCTATTTATATTTATATATATGTGTTTTTCTCAGTCTCAATTTCAGTTTCCATTAACTTGTTCCAATGGCACTTCCACTACTGAACTCAAGTCTCAACAACGGGACAATGAAACGTGTTGCACATGTGAAAATTTCTTAAAACACAACAGACATGTACAATACAATATATCAACACATACTCAATCATACCCATCAATACTAAGGAATCCATATGAAACAACACAAAGTATTAGTGATCAAGAGCAATTAAAGCAAAAAATCTATAATAATGTATCAACAAATACGCAAGAACAGCCGCAAAGTGTATTAACACAAACAGAGGGTACGACCAGTGCTATGGAGCAATTAAAACAAAAAAAATTAAATCAATTCCTCTATACAACAATGTAATCTATAATCTATTTGTTAATGATGTATGAAAATCTTTATTCATACTAAAATTATTTTTTTTTTTGAATGAAGAAAATACTATTTTTTAAAACAATGGGAGCTTTTTGCTCCGTTTTTTATTGCAATTTGATTGGTTTGGTTTTGTTCAATAATAAAACAGGGTTGATGTTGCAGTTTTTCGCTCCTTTTACCTTGTTCCTATAAGGTTAACACATAGAAACTGCTTTGATTGGGTATGGGTTCCTTTGAAACAAATGGATTTGGAAGTTTTTCTTCGATAATATTTTCAAAGATAAATTCGCATTTATTTTGAATTTTGTTCTGCCTGCGTGTGTATTCTACCTTTTTATTTTGATTAATTATTTATATCCGTAAACAAATAAAGTTCCATAAACTATAAATATTTTTTTTCTATATAATTATAACAACAACAAATAATAACTAGTTTAGCAGCTGTTCTAGAACAATTGAATAGTTTTTTCTAAACATTTTTAAGAAATATTTGCAGTTAAATAAATTAATGATATAATTAATAACCAAAAAAACTGTTCTTCAATCTATAACTCATATGTGAAAAGAGTTTTTGTCAATAATTTACTTCAACTAATGCTTTAATGCAATAGGTTATGTTTATTGTCGGCGCATAAGGAGAAGGATTTTTAAAAACAGTTGTCATTGTATGATGAAATTATTACAAAAATGCAGTATGTGATTTTTTAACCACTATTTTCTAAACATAAGGTTGCAATGGAAACAACAATTCAAGATGTACCACATCAAAGCGGCGGTACTGCAAAAACTGCTTTACCAAATCAAACGGCATCCACCAAAGTAAAGGGATTTTGTAAAATAAAAAAAATAATTGAAAGAATTTAAAAATATTTTTAAATATATTTTAGGTAAATCCACATGCCAGCTTGCTAATACAAAAAGCTGTGGTAGCGGTAGAATCTAAAGATGCTCAACATGAAGTTAAATTACAGTAGGTATCCCGTGTATAGGACTGAAATTAAATAAGGCTACGCAACCAATTCCTTAACTTATTATTACAGAAATGTTGTGGCCACTGTGTCTGTGGCTTGCGAATTAAATTTGCAGGATATAAATAATCGTACCCGCAATACCGAATACACACCATCACGATTTCATGGTGTTGTTATGCGTATGCGTGATCCCCGTTGTACCGCATTAATATTTCGTAGTGGCAAAATCATATGCACTGGAGCGCGCAATGAAGCTCAAGCATCGTTGGGTACACGAAAATTCGTTCGTATCCTGCAAAAGCTTGGCTATCCGGTCAAATTTACCGATTATCGTATACAAAATATGGTAGCAACAGTCGATTTACGTTTTCCCATACGTTTGGAAAATTTAAATCAAATGCACGGACAATTCACATCATATGAACCAGAATTGTTCCCCGGTCTCATCTATCGTATGGTTAAACCGCGCATGGTATTATTAATATTTGTTAACGGTAAAATTGTGTTTACGGGTGCCAAAGCTAAACGGGATATTCTCGAATGCTTAGAAGCAATACATCCCATTCTTTCAAGTTTTCGTAAAAACTGATATTATAACGTTACAGTTATACAACAACAAAATGCATTTACATTTAACTATTATTAGTTTGTTTTTGTTTCGATTTATATAAAAGGCAGCTTAAAGGTAAGAAATAAAAATTCGAAACGTATTTATAAAGGATGATGTTTCTTTATTCGATTTTATATAATTAATCATCAAGTCTTACATAACAAAGTATTTAGAAAAAATTAGAAAAAAAAAACGTTAAAAGTAAAAACGGCCATGGACGGATATGATTTGAAAATAGATTATATATGGATTGTATATAAGGCAACATTAAATGATTTTTTGAAATCTTAAAAAATTCATCAATTTTGAAAATTGTTACAGTCGGTTAAGTCCAAACATTATAATAACCTACACCACTGATTCCTAGCTGTATTTGTGTATTTTTTCATATAAAAATCACGGACAAGGTTGACTAAAAATAGTCTAATTCGATTAAAGTTTAAATTTAAAAAAATCTCGACAAATATTCTTTAAAGGTTTATTTGTATGCATATTATAATTTTGATTTTTTTACCACATATAAAATACATATTTTTTTGGACAAAAAAAAATCGATTTATATAAAAAACGATTCAAAAAATCCCGCGCAAACTAAAAAAAAACAATAAAACACTTCAACCCAAACTAAAGTTTCCCCTTCTCCTTCCCGGTATACGCCTCTATAATAAAATGGACTAAGTGGTTGACCATGCTCAATAGACAGATGTACGGACAAAATTACTCTAGCATATACAAGTAATTTTTTGTCCATACGTCCGTCAATTGAAAAATGGGTTTATAAAATATTACACTAAAGGTTGAACTTTTTTTGTTTTTGTTTTTCTTTTTTTACACAGCATAATTTCAAAATAATGTAATAAAGTAAAAATTTCTTTGATATGAAAAAAAAAGAAGAAGGCGTGATCAACCACTTGGCCTAACTTGTAGATGCGTATACCAGAAAATCGAGTGTTGACAAATTTCAAATGCATATGTCTGTGGGAAGTCTGTTAAATTTATACTTGATCGTTATAATAATTTTTCATTTTTTTTACCCTTATCTGAATTTATAAATCAAAAGACACTTGTAATCATTATACCGGATGATTTTTATTTTTTTATACCCTCCACATAAGATTGGAGTTCGTTTTTACGTTTACAACACACCGAAGAAGGCGTCAGAGATCCCACTAACTGAGCACATCCAGACATCTGTCTGTTGTTGCAAAAACAAAAAAAACTTCTGAACCAAACGTTTAGGACAAACTTAATATTTTCTATAGCCATCAGTGGTGCGGGCTATACACTGCTATACAATATGTTTTCTTTTTTTATAACTTTGAGACTTTTACTGGTTTACATATCAATTCCATTCGAGATAAAGCTTCTTATTATATATAATATGTTGAATGTTGTTGAATATGAAAGGGTGCCTATATTTTTTCTATAAATCTTTATAAAAACTTTGTACTTAATTATGGTCTTGGTAAGAAATCTAAGTGTGGACGGATTGGTTTATTGTTTTATATGTTTGATTTTCAACATAATCAAGAGGGTGTTGTGGTATCTACGAATTGATAATTTTTTAATATTGATCAATTATACACACACGCAGTAGATTGTCTTTGTCCATTCTACTAAACGGGTATTAGTTGCATGGCATTGATGAGTATACGATTGCGACGCATTAAATACACAAATACACTAAAGAACACTACATATAAGGACAGGGATAAATGCCATGCCGTATTGTATATAGAACAATAGGGACACTGAGAACTACCGCACACTTCACATATATTTAGCAAGTAGGTGGGTAAGGCATCAAATATTGTTTCATTAAAACGTTCTAGAAAGATACGAAAATAAGAAAAAAAATTTATAATAAAAAAAACCCAAAAACATTTATTAATAAGAATAATTATAAAGATACATACCTGGTGCATAATATTCATAAACTCGTATTGGTAAATATCTGGACATATTTGCCACTGGATACCAACGTTCAATAGTGAAATTCACACAAATGTTCTCTTGATCCAACTGCAAGAAAATAAAAAACAAACAAAAAAAAAAACATTTTTAATTAAAAGAAAATTTCGCTTAGATTTTAACCGTTTCAATTGGAATCACATACAAAATCGAAATAGAAAATGACTTTCTGATTTGCATATTTGGCGCGTTTCAAGTTACGGACACGATTACTTAAAACATATGAATCCAGTTTTTGTTGCTGTATCCAATAGCCGGTAGGTATAGTGACATCCAGTACAGCCATGCCCGATCGTTCCGATTCTATGGTATTAACCCAGCTGGAATTTTTAGTAAAAGGGGAGAAGAGGAAGAACAAGAAAATTTTACTTATTAATAAGTGCAAAAACAAGGAAAAAAAGAAACAAAATTTGATTCAAATCAAATCTTAAATACCATCCTAATCGTATGATAGAACTGCGCGCAATTTTTGTAATATAATCTAACGGGATAAAGTTGTGAATAAGCAATTGCTTGAGAAACACGTGTTTTAGAAATTTTAATCGCGCACAGAAATGAAATTTTGAATAATAGAGAATATTCCGCTTAAAATACTTATTCAGTTACTTACTGTTGACACGTCAAATAGGAGATGTGCGATTGATTGCGACCATGAAATATGGCACGCGTGTGTAAACCAAATGCTGGCACTGGCGGTTTCGTTTGAAACTTTTCAATATCCACATTATATTGAACATGCATTTGCAGTATGGCATAACCAGTGCCTTTGGCCTGCACCTTAACCGTACCCCAGGCATTTGGAATCTGTGAAAACAAAAAAAATGAACAAATGATTAAAAAAAAGCCAAACATTTGAGTGAATGTAAAGTGAAGAAAAGATTTTTTAAAAATGATTTATGAAACTCACCTCGATCGATTGCAATTGTGCTAGATTTTTATCGCCGATTTGTAAGATTTGTGGTTTACCACCTTGTGAGGAGGCTTCAATTTCCACCGTTAACGAGGAGACTTCACGTAAACGTGAATGTACTGTATACTCGACAAGAGCCCGCAATGCTTCGCTGGTATCTTGGGTGGAGGCCCAGCCACCATCATTCAAACGTTGAGCATTCAACCAGCGTGCAATCGGATCTACAACATATTCACGCCGCGATACATATACCAGCAAAGCGTAAGCAGTTGTTTCGATGTTGGTGGTATCGTATGTGTAGGGTAGGCGCGGCAGGGAGAAAAGTTTTTGATTTTCCAGCTTTGTTGGGGGCTCTGGCAGCTCCTCATAACCCCAATACATATAATCGCCCACAATGCGAGCATGTTGCCGCAGTATACCAAACACATGTTCCGCCATTGTGGATTTGCACAAAAGCAAAGCATAAGCGGTTATAGCAACATCGTACGGTTCCTGGGTATCTTGCAAAAATTGCATGTTCCGTTCAATCCAGGTAATGGCTCGCTGTTGGGCCAAGGCAACACGAGCACCCAAAGAACCCGACAAATCTTTAACGGTAGCCAAAGTTATAAGCACATGTGACGTGAGCGTGATGTTGCGATTTTGTAAAAATGTATTATTGGCGAAATTTGTACGATTCATTTTGCGATCGGGCAACCAAGTGATTTCATAAAAACCACCCTCGGGCGTCTGATGCTGTAGCAGCCATCTAATATTTTTCTCGATTATTATTGGATCAATATAAATGAAGTTTTCCCATTCGTAAAAGGAAGCCTCCTGAAATATCCGTACACAGTAAGCGGTTAACCAAACTGACGAATCGGAATTGTTCCAATCGGAACGGAACACTGAAAATGAACCGTCTGCTTTCATAAAACTCAACTGGCGTTGATAGGCGATATTCATATGATAAAACGCATGCTTCTCTAGCGTTTTATTGCGTTGATTAATTAAACGCATATACAGCAGCGTATAAACGTTGGCGGCAAAAGAAAAAGCATTTTGTTCGGCCGATTCCATGGGCAAATATAACAACGAGGTGGCATTTACGGGCATTGTGGGGAATATGGGCCCCACCACATCACCCACCACCGAAATCCGTGCCTTATTCGAGCCATACACAAAATAACGATCCACCTGATACGGTATCTCCGGCGTTTGGGTAATATTTACATGCATATACTCAAAGACGTAGGCACGATTAGACAAATCCAACAGCATAGATTGATGACGATACTGAGGCAAACCATCTGATTCGACATGCAATCGTCGGGTAATTTCATCCGTCCCCAATAGCGTGGCTACATGTAATGTGATGTCAATGTCACCGAGCCGTTGCGGCACTATGGGCACATAAACAATGGTTGTGTCCTGTGCTTCCAAATATATAAAAAATTGATGTTCGCCGAAGGAGGTGCGCGGATTGTACGACCGCACAATACCATCCTCCTCCACATGCACAAACTTATAATCGGTGCTGCCGTGCAATACAACCGTGGCCTCAATCGATGTTGTCATATAATTGAAAACCGTTACTCTAATGCCGACCTGTTCGCCCTGCCGGCATTCTTCAGGCATTTCAATATTAATGAAAAACGGCTGTACGCCCACATACTCGATAGCTTTGCTTAACAAACCGAAACCTTTGGACGGACTGACACTAAAAGCACTCACCATCCAATAGGCGGGTATATCCGGCACCTCCACATTAAATATGTAACGGCCATGCGGTCCAATATTAACATCCTTCCACAGCCAAACATTCTCATAATGACGCAACACCCGATTAAAGCGATATTTACGATAATTTAACATATCCGTATCATTGCGGCGGCGACAATCAATTTCATCTGTACCATCTTCACAATCGTACAGTCCATCGCATTGTTTCTCCAAAAGATAACAACGTCCCGACAAGCACTCCCCATAGCCGAGTGTGCGATTACAATATTCCCCCCGTCTGGGCACATAACCATCCGTGAATATGATTAAACCGCTATACTCGAAAGTGCGATTGGCATCAATGCCAAAGGAGGAGGCGGGATAATACACCAATTCATCGGGATTGCCGGCATGAGAATTCCACAAATGCTTATACGTGCCGTTCGTCTGTTCATCAAAATTGGACATTTTTGTTATAATTTTAGCATAAGTCAACTCATTGCCCGCCTGCATGGTATAGAAGGCACTATCTATACCCGACAAGCCCACATAAGAGCCCGGCTCACCAAATATGGCCACCTCCACTTTTTCACCCGTCCTTGCTTTACGATTATTTATGTAAACGGTGAAATTATTGCGCGATATACCATTGACGGGGAACGTTAACGAATCGGCCACGATTTGTCCTTGAGATGTGATTTTCCACACTACTATGGTGGCCACGGGTGCCATTTCAGCACTCAGTACTACCGCTATGGTACGTATACCCTCACGTATCGTTTCACGGTCATTCATTAAGATGACGCCCTTGGACATGATCAGATAGCTAAAGTCCTCCAAAAAGAAATTCGTTTGCACATGGAAAATAATGTATTCACCCACTGTGGGTGTTTCGGTGCTGGTGGTGACTTTGATGTGTTGATTGCGCGGTGAAAAGTGCGCCACCAATAACAATTCCGTTTGTGCCCGTTCGCCGCGTGAATCCACAAAATAGGCCTGCAGACGCATTTGCGTGACACCGTTCAAATAATCACGCGTTTGTGGTCTACCATCCTCCAACTGCAGATCATTACGCAAATCGATTTTTACCTCCCAAATGCCGGGCGTTAGAGGATTCATGTTTAAACGTTGTGCCGGCCAATCTCTGCGACCACCCGAACGGCTCTCCACAAATCCATTCACTTCCATATTACTCGGCTTGAGCATATATTCCTCCAAAGGTGAGCCGTCATGATATTCCACCACCAGGTAAGCGGTGAAAGGCATGGCCGGCTTAAACACTTGAGGACTGTCACCCAGGAATGCAACCCGTATACTGGAATTGTAAACGCGCGCTATACTGTAACCCGCAATGATTTCATCATAAAATTTTTCACCCACAGTGGCGGTAATTAGCACTTCCATGCCCGCCATATTCGGCACCAACATTTCCAAATCGCGCAGTGGCCATTTAAAATCAAACGTTCCATTAAAGTATCTCAAGTAGGGCAAGGTTTTACGATACTCCCCAGACCATGTGTCATAGGTTTCCGGCACATCTGGTTTTTGCACCCAAAATGGCCACTCCTCATCAAATTGATACAATTTTTCCATTACGTACAGATTGTGATAAAATTGATCTGGCACCAGATCCTCTCTAGCACTGTCCGACGTTGGATTCAAATTCAAATTCAGATTATAATTATAATTGAAGTTCAGTTGATTTGGATAACGGGTCCCGTCATGTTGCCAGTTTTGCATAAGTTCAGAGGGGGCGCGGCCCAAACGGAATTGTTCATTGAGTACTTGATTACTGAAGTAGCCAATGGGACGTATGGTAGCTTTCAAGGTAAGATTACCGCGTACGGGTGCTCCGCTGGTAAAGTTGGCCATCACCCGTCCATAAATGAATGGATCGGTATTGAAAAAGTAGGCGGGCATTGTTACATTCACTTCGAAACGGGTCTGATAATATTCTTCGACGGTGAAATGGCTCTCCTCCTGCTGCCCTTGAGCAATGATCCGTATCGTCCAGTCACCAAATGTTGGCTGATCGGAAAGTTTATATTCCAGTGACACAGAACCCAAGTTGGATTGTCTGCAATTTTAGAATTTTACTATTATCGAAAAATCTGATTTCTGGCTTGGCCGACCACTCAGTTCCACACACAATTCAAGTTAATTTGGTTGTATCCGAAAACTTATAGTTCTTGTCTTGTCCTTGTCAAGCTTTTATTCAGTGGATTTATCTGTCATAAAAAATTGAGCTATCAAGCTGAAATTTAGTATGCATATTTATAATTAACTAATCCGTCGATAACAGATACGCTCGCAATCGACCAAAATCTATTTATCTGCCATAAAAGCTGACCTATGAACTTTGAAATGAAATTTGGTACTTATATATATATACCCAGGGTACACAGTCACAAGTGGTGCGGGGTTAAAAAACAATAAACAATCAACAATAAACAAACCAAACATTACCTTGACAACCAACGCCTTACAATATACCCATTCGGATCCAGCATATAAACATCGATGGCATTATCGAAACCTCTCAGTTCTGTTGTTATTGGTATAGTACGAAATCGCACCGTCTCTCCCTGCATATATAACGGTTTATCCGTTTGTATGAAAATGGTCATGGAACGTTGAGAGAATTGCAATTGGGTCTCGTTGAGAAAGGCGAAACCGCCGTAAACATTCTGAAAGAAGCCCTCCACACGCAAACGATATTCGCCACCAACACTGGTCGGCGGTACACGCATCAACAGTGTTTCGGGTACATTCTCTTTAACATCTTTCGCATCACTACTAATCTGTACCCCATCGCACGATATGCTTGCATGCACCGTCATCGGATATTGGGCCTGTAATATGTTAACGGCTACTTGATAAATTAAACCGGGCCGCACCATGCGTGATGCCACAATAAAATATGTGGGCTCTCTGGCGTGATATGTTTCCAAAAAGGCATTTTTCACATTGTACGATGATTTGCCGCGATTCACCAAACTTGGTACATTATCGACATCATTGTCGGTGCGGTAACGATTACGATCATTTGATTGGAAAGTATTTACATTGACTTTGGCGTTATTGTACGGGGACTCATCGTAACTGTTGGAAGGCGTTGAGTATAGATTTTGTTGTGATTGTTGATAAAAATTTTCTTGTTGTTGTTGTTGTTGTTGTTGCTGTTGTTGTTGTTGTTGTTGTTGTTGAGCAGCTATCACTGACACATCATTTAATAATTTGCTCAGCAATATTAACTTGAGGCACAGCTGGTGTATGGTAAACATATTGAGATTGAACTAAATAAAAAAAGAAAAAAATTATTAAAAAAAAGTTAGAAGCAGAGAATTATAGGAGAATTAAGGACATAACAATTTTATATTTTAATACACAGGCACACCAAAATACTTTTCATTAACTGTCCACGTCAATGCGTCAGTCAAGGTTAACATTTCATAACCATATATCATAACGTAGTTCACACATGAGCTACATTTAAAATGATTAAATTATTACAACCATACTGATTTTCATTGAAAAATCATAATTTTTGTCTTGAGCAAATTTTGTAATAAACTAAATATTAATTATTGTCCTCCAATAGACTTCCCTACAATAATAAAAAGTGATCGTGGGTTGGAGAATATTGGGGATGCCTAAAATTGTGATTGGTTTATGTATATTTATTTTATCGAACGTGCTCACGGTAGTCATATCATAATGAGTTTGATTCCTTAATTAAATGTAACGTGTGTACTGCACTTGGTATACATTTTAGCTCAATGTCTTAATTATTATATTATTTTATTCAAATACAAAATTGTTATGTCCTTTTTGAAAAAGCCTTTTATTTATTAATTGTTAATAACTCAGGTCAATCATCTTCGTATTAGAGTGCTCTTGCTTACAGTAACCAATACCTAGACTATGCAATATGCAGTTGTGCACTTTTACACATTTTTGTTGACAGAGTGCTCCATATTAATATCGTCAGAATAGAGTTTTACGCAGAATTTGTTTTTTTTTTTTTAATTGTGGGCGTATTTGATACCCATTTTTGGTATATCAATGAATGGGGTTAATATATGTATAAGTACCAATTTCATAGCTGAATTTTTGTGGCAGATAAATAGATTTTTTCGATTGTGGGCGTGGCCCTTAAACGATTTTGGTAAATTTAAACAACGATCTACATGCAGAAACTAAAAATGTCCGTATAAAATGTGTATCTGTTATGAAGTCAAAAATGCCAAAAAAAAGACGGACATACGGACATTTATGTCTCCTGCTTAGTTTTTGATGCTGTTCAAGCACATATTGACTTTGTAATTATATGAAATGACAAAAAAATGTTACGTCGTTATAAATATGAAACATTTATTACAGGGGAGACATGGTATATTGCACACATTGTATGGTGTGTGTGACTTTTTCTTAAGTAAAACTACATTTATATAAGAAATGAAAAATATTTAGGGCATTAAGATATTTTTAGTTACTTGGAGACATAATTATGTTTAAAAGAATAACTAAAATAAACAATATTTGTAATTTAAGAAAGACATGGCGTGAGTGTAGTATTGAAAAAAGCAGCTTGTTTTTAATGTAACGAATTTTTTTATATATTTCTACAAATGTTGTGCACGTTCCAAACAGCAATCTACACACTTTGGGCAAGTGGGCAAAAATGGAAACAATGTAATTAACATGTGTGAATGTTGTATCACATTAATGCACTTGACCGTTGAGAAGACAAGAGCCGGTAGTTACACAAATAAAAACAGGCACAATTGGTGCACGAGGCACAGGGCAAAGAGGTGGTCTAAATAAAGCCAGTTATTCAATATCCCATGTGTTATATAAAACTGGCGTACTTATGATGTTGATGTATTATGATGTTGAGGGTTGTTCAACTTCTTTGGACAACTAATAGGCATTTAAGAACTAAGTGAATAAACAGAACAAATAATAATTGCACTTAAAAAAAAAAACAATTACAAAACATACGCTACCCTTAGGCTCGCAGCAGTATTTGCATTCATAAAATATATATATATATATATATATATGTGTTATGTCATACATATACAGTCTAAGAAACGCTGTTGGCTTTAGGTTTTGATATGATTCATTTGCATAAATGTACATAAAAAATTGCAATAAAGAACATGTGCATGTAAGGTGAATTGTAAAGGGTTTTTTGGCTAAAAATCCCCCTTTTAGAGGTTTACATAAAATAAAATAAAAATCACTTTTTTTTCAAAAAAATTAACAATAAAAATAGGGTAGGCGTGGCATACCGGACACAACGTAATTTTAACATTTAATCACCTAAATATATACTCTCCCAGTTTGTTGTTGTTATAATTAGCATTCATATACATTCCCAAAACATATCAAAAGCCAGTATATGCAATTGTTGTACTCTTTTAAGACGTCTTATTAAAATTATTTTATTTATTTATGTGGCAAGCTATATTATTAATCCTTTATTCTAAATAGCAAATGCGGTCAACGCCCATGCTTTGCAACAACAATTGGCCTAGCAAAGGTATTTTTGATAATCTCCCTCGCCAAACCAAAAACAAGCGCTTTACACTTCATTTTTCTTGCAAAATATTTCCATTCACCTTATTCAATAATCTTTGTATGACATTGTTTTCACAAGCACATTTTTTTACAAACTATATTCTATATATATAAAGTACATTAAATAAATTAACAATAAATCAACTTAATAAAAAAAAGAAGCAACTTGTAAAAACACGACTCACAGCATAAAACTAATCAATCAAACACATTATAATAATTACATGGTTGTATTAAATAAAAACATCTAAGCCAGAGATGGTAAAAATAAATTGGCCAGGTCTGTTATACAACACTTTTATTCCGTTTCTACTTGTAATGGTTTAATTTATTATTGTGATACAGTTCGCGTTAGGTAAGAGGACTATTATATTAAATACAATTCATGTATTCAAATAAATACAGTGATCAAATATTTCAATAAATACAGTGATTTAAAAAGTGGAATGCATGATTTTAAGTGTAAGAAATTATTTCTATTTTCATTTTTGTTGTGTAATATTATCGATATAAAAAATCGAAAAAAGTAATTGTGCTGTTCCTCTTCTTTTTGTATTTCATACAAGTAGGATCGACAATTATTGCATTATCTAGAGAAAAAAAATGATTGAACCGAACATGTTCGATGCTGGTAGAAGCTTATAGTTTTAATTTTTATTACGAAGCTCTTCTAAAGGGATAAAATGCAACATGTTTTATTGTTCATAAAATCGTATCGCTAAAACAGGTTTGGTTCAAACAACAAGTTTGTTTAATATTTAAATTATTAATTCAATTGTTTAACTCACTGTAACATTAAATTATTTGTTGCAACTTGCAACACACAGGTTTATTAATTTGGCTGCATTCTTTATAAAACAGTTCCTGGCAAATATTACAGTCAAGTGCAGCTTTGCATTTATGCAGAAAATTATAGATATATGCAATTATTAAAGAACAGCCAACTTCGTTCGTGAATAAAGCAAATAGGAGAGAAGTTCTGTATTCATGTGTGTGCTCTTAGGTAAATTTTTCAACGAATTATAATACCAATAAGTCGAAAAAACCAATAAAATATTTTGCAACCATTAAAAATATTGCACTAAAACACAAAAAAGTTGGAATAAGATGTAATTAAATTAGTCAGTAAAGAAATGTATATTACATGGATATACAAAATAAAATGAAAAAAGTGCAGACACCTTGTAATAGCCGAAGTAGTGGAATCATCATTAATATTAATCAAGTAAAATTAATCTTTATATAAGGGACGAAAAAAGAAAAAAATTTCATAAAAAATAAGCGATTTTATGTGATTGTCTTTAACTATTTGCAATTTTAATGGTTTTACAATATACTTGGACTATTGAAGTGGAAAAAAATTTGGGGTAATAAAAAAAAAAATAATGAAAAAAAAAATGCGGGTGTGTAGTGAGCAAAAGAGGTGAAAAAAGAAAGTCCGAAATAACGAAATATAAAATATTCAATAGAAGATCAATATAAGAGAAGAGTAAGTAAAATATAAGTGAAAAAATTTAGTTAGCAAAAAAAGAAATAAAACAAAGGAAAACCTTAAACATTAATGCTTGTGTGTGTGTGTTTGAAAAAAGTGTGCATTCATGCAGATATGATAATAAACGAAATAAAAAATTTAATAGAAAAGTATACTTGAGATTTTCGTATCGGTGTAGTATCATGTTGTGTGTGCGACATATATGTTTATGCGAATGTATATGTTCCATAAATTCATGAGTAAGTGTGTGCAACATTGCAAAAATATTTGAACAAAGGAAAAGGTCAAATATTCCGTCATAGACCGTATCCCTCTATTAACCAACCAAATAAACAGCCAGCCTATCAGTCACATCACACTCAGCTGTGTATAATATATAAAAAAAAAAAATTAATAAAAGCAATTTAATTAAATGGAAAGCTAGTAGTGTTGGTTATGTGTGCCTTGAATAGTCGGTTTTTAATTTTTCCTTTTCCAAGCGAACACGAGGGTGTTTGTAACATAACATAATCTCTTTATTTACTAGCACACAATCAGCTCTATGAGCTTTGTGGTAAAAACACTAATCTTTAATCAATCAGTACTGTTGCAATTAGGCAACACACACCAGTGACCAGTGACTACTGCAACTACCACTACTGGCTGCATGTGCGGCTATTAGAAATAATGAGAAACTACAAGCAAGTACTTATTCAACCGCAACGCGAAATAATTAAATTTGTTCGAGACGATCTATCAAAATTCTCCCACTAAGAGAAAAGGACGAAAAGTGTGGAAAGATTGTAAATTTAATTTTTTTACGATACATTTACCATACATATAATTTCTTTTTAATAGCATTCAATTTCTCTTATTGTTGTAATAGTGCATGTGTACGTTTCATTGTATCGTAAAATTTTTTTTTTGGGATTTGATTGTTGGGTGGGGTAGATGATGCAAACGAAAGAATGTTTTATTGCACTTTTTTATATATATATTCCAGATTAGCTTAAAAATTTGAATTCATGTAGCTATGTCTGTCTTTTGAAGGCATTCTAACGATCTCAACGATCAATATCGCCTTAAAATACTTCGTAACCCCAAGACAGAGTTGTTAATGTAATGACAGTAACGTTTCTATTTGGCCAAACAATATAATTCGTTTATTTGATACCCAAAACATAGTATTTAAGGTCCGTCTGTATATAATATGATATTTCATTCAATTTACTTTTTATGATATTCAAGTGATAAATATTTGACAAATGAGGTTAAGCAACTAGAACAGGTTTGTTAAACGAACTATAACTATACCCACCATTTTGATAAAGGTGTACTAAACACATTTTATTAAAACGTTTTTAACACAGTAAAGTAGTATTAGAGACCCTGTAAAGTATATGTAATAAATATTCTTGATTAGCATAAAATACTAAATCGATTTCTGCAGATCACAAAAATTCAATTGCAGATGATGGGGGAAAGTGTACAAATAATAAAAGAATAAAAGAATGAATCGTTAATTTGATAAACGCTATACTCTGTTAATATATTCCGTTTTTTATATGTCGATTGATTGAACAGAAAATTCCACTGTACGGGTTTCTTATCTTTTACCTGATAAGTTCGTTCCGTTCTCTTTGGCAACATTTGCCTAGAAATTATATTGATTTATGGCTTAATTATCAATTTTCACACATACAATCGCATTCAACTTGACGATTAGATTATATATTAAGAAGCCCTATATATATACACATATATGGTATTCACACACACCCGTGCTTATATGTAAAGAAAAACTTAAGAAATTATGCCAAATCAAGTATTTACGTAGGGAGACCAATATAACGCAATAAAATAAATAATAATTAGTCAGCTTTTGTTAATTGATATTAACAACAAAAATATGACTGTTAAGAAATCAAATTTTGTTGTATTTGACCTAAAAAACACATTTTATAACTTAAACTCTCTCCATCATAAACAATTTGGGAATAAAAATTTGTGATAAAATCGGTTTCAATTTAATTTTATTATATTTATCCGTTATACGGCCACGCCCATTGATGGATAGGGTAATTATAAATATGCATAACAAATATCAACTTAATAGCTCAATTAAAGCACATGGCTTTTCTTTACATACTTCTAAAACTATTTAAAGCAACAAAAAAATCACATATCCCTCCATTACAATATTCCCCTCGGATAATTGAATAGTTTGGAATTTGCTTTTAATAACCATCTCCCAACTATGATATTTATTGCTTTCCAAATAAACTGTACGAGAACAAAAGTCTACGAAATCAACAGTTAGCTGTGTGTTCTCTACTCTCCTACCTCCTACCACCACACTCGCCTTTACTTTTATTTGCACTCTAAACTAATTAAACTGTAAATTGTAAACTATGATAACATAACACAAGTGGAATATGTTATAGTCGATTATGTCCGATCGTTTATTATCCTACACTGAGTGGTTTAGTTGTATCATTTAACGCGAGTCATTGTCATATAAAAAAATACACTTTATGCGAAATGTTTTATCTAAATATGATTTGATCAGATCTAAAAATGCTACACTGCAGTTTCCGTCGCGCCATCACATGTCTTTTTACCAAATTTCATTAAAATATGTGCAAAAATACACCCTGAAACTTGATTACAAAAGTAACATAGACATACGGACAAACGGTTTTGATTAAATCGAACGGTGTAATTGAAAAAGATATTTAATAAACATTATAAAAAGGTATAGAGTAGAAGAAAATCCCCCCCTTGGTAGCAGGTAACAGACCGGAGACCGCAGGCAGATAAGCGTCTGTTTTCCAACTTAATCACAGTCCGTGTTGGCAGAGGTCATAATTTATAATGATGACGTTAAAAGAAATAATTTTAATTATATTTGCCTTCGCTTTAAGATAAATTCAACAGATATATAAAATAATATTGTTGTGAAGGTGATTTAATTTGAAGATATGTTATCTTAGGAATACATATAAAAAAAAATAATGAAGAGGTTTAAAGGGGCTTCACAAAAGTTCACTCATTCCAGATTTCATAAAAAATATATATGAAAATATGGACATATGAAACCGCTATGATGAGAGAGGATTGTTTAATATTTCATAGAGTGTTTTTGACATTTTATGTTTTATGTTTCAATAATTTTTTTCCGTTAGATTTGACTTAATCAATATCTACGCCATCCATATTCCACCTAATACAATATCATGCACCTTGCCGGTTATAATTATATCTATGACTCCATCAACACCCTTGAGTTTTGAGGCAATGTGGCTTTTGTCGCTTGGGAAATGATTTTGAAATCCAAAATTTCTTTTTTGTCTATCATATGTTTAGCTTAAAAAATTGAAATTTGAAAATATTCAATTAATAATGTGTGTATATAAATAATTACTTTGCCATCCCCTGTAATTTAACATGCCTGTGTGGATAAATACATATACAACATATATGAAGTCTTTGTACCTAGAGCGTGTTTTTTTTTTCTCGTTTCTTTTTTTTTTTTTTTTTTTTTTTTTTTTTCATATAAAAAAAGTTTTTTTTTTGCCTTCGGTACTCTCATGCAATGCGATGACGTTGTTGTTGGCATTTAGTTTTAGAGAATTTAGTTTAGTTAATATAATTAATTATCTTGTGTTAGACAGACTGGAAAATAGAAAAAAGAAGAGGAAGATTTAGGGTTCTTATATATACAATACCAATAAATCGTTGTAGGTATAAAATGAATTTGTTTGAGTATTCACACACTATCTCTTTATAACTGAACGCGAGCGAACTGAACGACATAGTTTAGTTTTAGTTTAGTTCAGTTGCAAATTTGTAGTCGCTCGTGTTGAATGTTTCACGCGTTACACAATATATTTTCTTTGACGCGTTATTTCCGTTCAACGCGTGTTTTACTTTCTTTTTTTTGGGGTGATAATTTTTGGTTTTTTCATTTTTTTTGTGTATGTTTTATGTTTTCTTGCAAATTTTGTGGTGTGTACAGTGATAATTACTGTGCCACATAAATTTTTTATTGCCTTGTATACAAATTTTAGATATTTGAAAACATTTCTTTAGTTTTGTAGAGCAAAGTGTTAGAGAGAACGATTGAATGAGCATGTAATGTCTACAATGGTGAAATATTAAAATAGTGTTGGCTGAATGTCTTGGCAAAAAAAAAAAATGTCTGGGTCTTTAGTGGCGTATTGTGATGATACATGTTTAATGCATGTTCATAAATTTTCTATGGCTTGCTTTTAATGTCTATTATTGTTTCTCTTTATCTATTTCTTTATTGTTAAGTATATATATATTTTTTTCATGACGTAATATTGAAAATAGAAATCTGTTAGGTTTTGCTTTAAAATGAACACATTTCTTCACGTTCTTCACGTTTGGTATTTTTTTTTTTTTTTGAGAACATATAACAGTTTCGTGTAAAAGTACATTTAATCATGCAAACGTTTTTATTAAATACTGTGTATTGTAATATAAGCTGTCTACAGCAAAATGTTACCGTTAGATTTATTTAACATTAAAACGTAAAAGTAATTGCTTATATTTTACGTTTAATAGAACCACAAAAAAATTTATTAGGTATTTGTTTAAGTAATCCAGAGCTGTTCAAATTTACTTATAAATGATTCATTCATCGTAAAATAATATCACTTACATGCTTCTATGCAAGGCTGCACCTTGTTAATACCGGATTTATTTATTACAAAAGAAAACAATATTTTATAAAAAAAAAAAAAGAAAAAAAGGTAAATTAAAACTGAGGCTATAACTTGGATATTTATCGTTTACAGTTACGTGTAATTTGAGCCACGCGTACGTCCTTTTTAATAATATATTAAAATATTCCTTAAATACCAACTTGCAGGCTAATTGTGCAAACAAGAAAGTTTTTTTTTTGGAAATTGTAGGAGTGTGCTGCTTGATCCAGTCTATTTAGTGAATACAATATAATATTATAATGCAATTAACTGTTCTCCTATGTCTCTGTCTCTGTGGTATTTTCAATATGAGAGATTACTAACTACACTAATAACGGATTCCCCTGAAATGGTTGCTCCACTTAAAAGAGTAGGAATGAAAAAGAGTAAACAAATATAGTAGATGTAGAATTCATTTCAATCAAAGTTAACTCAATTGAATTCAATTAATGTAACTTGCTGAGAGAGATCGCTTGCTTTTGTTGCTGTAAGTGTATATTCATAAATATTATCCTTATATATCCTCGGTGAAAAAATACAGTAAACAACATTGCATAAGAGTTTATGTAAATATAAATCATAATGTTTTGTATATATGTGTAGTTGTAAGCAATGTGAGATGTGTGTTTAGTTGAAATCAAAACTCTTCTCTAAAACAATTTCGTAATGTTTTCCTTTTCGCTGCTTTGTTTGTTTGATTAAAAATAGAGAGACAGAGAGTGGAGCATACAAAAAAAGACACCTTGCAAGCCAAGCATTAATTCTTTTAAACTAATTCAGAATAAAGGAAATCATCTACCGTTTAACTTAAGCTTAAAAGACATAACAGAAAATCTATCTGTCTATCTGTCTTCAATTAAACTTTACATAATTAAGTAATTTAATTAAAAAATAAAAATAAATAAATAAATTTTTACAAGTTAAACAACAACAACAACAACAACAGATAATCATAATTGTTAAATCAAATAAAAAAACGAGAAGTATCCGGCATAAATATGTTCATTTGAGTAAAAAGTAAGCCGTTATTACTGAAACGAAAGGAGAGATTAAAAGAAAGAAAAAGAAAGCAGGCAAGCGAACGATTCATAAAAACGCGTGTTATCATTATTGTTATTACCAATCAGTCACACACACACACATTAATATATACGAGTACATATAGTAGTAAAAACCATAAATTATATAAAAATTGTTAAACTGCTTCTATAAAAAAAGTACATCATAAAAATTACACCAAAAAAGAAAAAAAATATTTTAAATATAATTATTAAATAAAATTATCGCAATAAAAAAATACTCATCATAATTAAAATTACATTAATCATAAAGATAAGGATTAAAGTACAAACCACGGATCAATACCAAAGATGGATGCAAAATTTATGGCAAGAGCTCTTTCATTCCTTTCGATATTTCTAGCGATCTACGCTCAATCACAAGGTGAGTTTGTTTCTCTACAACTTATCATCATAAATAAAATTTATTATTTTATAATTATCTATATAGAGTATATAAAGGTTTTTATATATATATGAAACAAAAAAAAAATATGAATATTTTTATCTATTACATATAACACTCTACTCTTAAATATTATTTCAATTTTAACAGATGTGTATTTTATGGAATTTAATACTCTCCACATAAGATGTAAGTAGTATACTAAGTTTGTCACTCCGCTTGCAATACTCAGAAGGAGGCCTCAGAGACCCTTCTTAGTATATATATTCTTGATCAGCAATAAAAATTGAGGCGATCTAGACATGTATGTCCGTACGTCGGTGTTTCTGCCTGTTGTTGACATTCTCACGATCGTAAATTTTGAGATATTGAGCTGAATTGAATTTTGTACAGACACTTTTAATTTCTACATATTTATAATTGCCTCTTTATTTGATGTACCAAAAATGGGCGTGGTCGGTTAACAGACAGGGCGTAATCATATACGTGCCACGCCCACTATTGTAGATGTGGAGGGTATTTAAGATGTGGCCTCAGCCAAATTTAGTCTTCTTACTAATTTTTTATTACGTTTACTTGAGCTTTCTCTTCTAAGTTTTCTTTTATTTTTTCTTTTAAGTATTTACTCTGTTTCGTTTTATTTCTTTTGCCTTCTCTATACAATTATTTATTTATATTCGTATGAAAGCGTATATTTTCGAGACATTCTCTTACCATACATACGTGTTTACGAAATGTGTAAATTTATGTTTTTTATTATTATTGTAAGTATTTTGTGTAAAAACGTAAAAACGAAAAACAAATAAAAACATAAAAAATGTGAAACGGTAAAAGGGTTACAACTGACAGACGGTGTCAACCTTTTTATTACCACCTTTTTCTTATTCTGCTCCAATATCATTTTCTTACATATGTATGTACAATATTTACATAACACTTACTCACACACACGTACACTGCACTTGACTAAAATTATTATGGTTACCCGTCTGTTATTATCGCAAGTTATAATAAAAGTTTTTTTTTTTTTTATATTCAATTTAAATTTCACTCTAATAAGTCGTTTTGTTTATTAAACACATGGATGGAATACTTGCTGTTGTTAGCACGTTAGTAAAAAAATCAGTTTGGAAGAAGCAACATTTAACACAAATATAAGTGAAAAAGTGTTATAGTCGTTTATACCTGACTATTTTAATACCCTACCTCGCTTAGTTCCACAATTATGCTATAATGATAAAATTATTAATCATCATAGTGTAAAGATGAGCACACATATATAGGGAATAATGCCGGAATAGATTTAGAGTATATTTGAAATAAAAGTGACAGTTCATTATAATATTAAGACTAATTTGATCTAATAGAATAATTTTTTAATACAACGGTTATAAGTTTGGAGTAAAAGTAGTATTAAAATTAATTCAGTCATATAAATTAATTTTAGAATAAATTCGGGCATAATTCGGAGTAAAATTACTTGTCATCATAGTATTGAGATTAATTCCGCCATATAAATTAATTGCAGAATAATTTAGGAGTTAATAAAAATCAAAACCACATCCATTCAGTCACATGAAATTATTTTGGAATAATTTCGGAATTAATAACGATCAAAATTATATTAATTCAATCACTTGGAATACTTTCGGAGTTAATAAAAACCATATAGTCACATAAAACTATTGCATAGTAATTTCAGAATGAATTCAGAGTAAAATTTTATTTTATCATAGTACTAGGACTAATCGTACTTCATCTGCACGAAATAAGTTTAGAATAGATTCGGATCAATGTGAAAATGTTTTCAGAGTGGACCTAATAATATTACATTTCATTCGATTGACATTTGATCAAGATATATAATTAATTTTTTGTTATTCTTTAATAAAAACAGCGCTGGGAAAAATCTCATTCCGAACATGAGAACATGACAGATAAGTAAAAGCTATTAATCCACTCTACAGCTCTTCCTCATAAAATAACAAAAATCTAATTGCAAACTATCGCAAATATTCTTATATACAAGGCGAATCCGTATATGTGGTACTAAGGCATCCCTAAAGTATTGCCCCGATTATAGGAAAGACAATTCAAAAGGAACCAAAGAAAAAAAATCTGTGAAACAAAGTTAATAAAAACTGCCATAGTTTTATATTATGTTTTAGGCATATGAACGAATACAAATACATACTTTCACTTGCCTCGACGTTCATGGTATTTTTGCAGCAACTTACTTTGAAAATATGGTAGGAGGAGGGAGGCGACACGTCAGGTCACATTGTTATTATATCTGAATGTACTTCTATGACTAGTTTTTAATCAACAACTATGTTATAGTAAACGTATCCATGTGTGTATTCACACATATGCGGATTATATACGTCATCATTACCGGTCAGCAGTGAGCAAAAAGAAACAAGTCTAAACATACAATATAGATCTTAAAGGATGTACATATATATTTTATTTACTCATTACCATTAATGCTCTCAGCTGGAGAGTTGCTTTTTTATTACATTTATAACAACACTGTTGTTTTTTTTATATCCTCCACATAAACTGTGAAGTATACAAAGTTTGTCATTCCGTTTACAACATTCAAAAGGTGTCGTCAGATATCCTACAAAGTATATATATTCTTGATCAGCATCAAAAACTGAGCCAATTTAGACATGTATGTCCATACGTCCGTGTTTCTGCCTGTTGTTGACATTCTCACGTTCGTAATTTTTGCTGACTTTTTGTACAGGCACTTTTTGTTTTTTCACGCAGATTGCTATTTAAAATGGAATAAAATTTGTCAAAGCCACGCCCACAATCAACAAATATCTATATATCTGCCATAAAAATTGAGCTATAAAGCTGAAATTTGGTACATTTATTTATGGTTATCCCATACATAGATATGTTGAAAATGGGCATGGTCGGAAAGCAGACACGCACATAGTTGAAAAATATATATATATCTGCCACAAAAGTTGACCTAGGCACTTGTTATTTGGTATGCTTATCTATAGTTATACCATCCACCGCTATGCCAAAAATGGGCGTGGTCGATTAATAGACACGCTTACAATTTACAAAAAACCACATTTACTACTTTCAAGCTGATACTTAATATATACACAATAATATATTATATAATATATAATATAATATACTCGTATAATATAATATATAATATAATATATAATATGTAATATATATATATATATTTGCCCCGCCCACCTTTGTAAAAGTGGTGGGTATTTAAGATTTGTTCTCTAAGCCAAATTTAGTTTTCTTACTTGTTTTTATTAGTTTTATTTTTTTTCCCCCTTTTTATACCCTGCCGCACTTGTGACAAACAGTGTATTAAGTTTGTGGGGGATTTGCAACTCCCAAATAGCAAATGCCACACCCATCTTCGATTCAGTATCATTTTCTAAAACGACTTAACTATGTCCGTCTGTCTGGCTGTCTGTCTAGGCAATATATGGAGAGGGGTTGTAAAAATGATCCCATTCGGTCCATTTTCAATAGGCTTTTTCTTTAAGCCAATACAGATCCTCGTAGCAAATTTCATCAAAATATCACAAAAAATATGACCTGTAGCACAAAAATTTACATGACAGACAGACGGACATTATATATTAAATCGTTTTAGAAAATGATACTGAATGAATTGAAGGTGGGTGTGGCATGTGTGGGGGGTTCGTAGTATGTGTGGCACACACTTAACACAAGTGATGGCAGAGATTTATATACAAGTGCATCAGCGTACAGGACATTCTCTAAGGGTGTACCCTTGCGTGTTGGCATTTAATTGAAATTACAACAAACAATTTCATTTAACTCATGTCGATGACTTCCTTGCTTTTGCATTCATTGCTACCATCCCGTACATTATGTATGTGTGTATGTGTGTATAAATCATGATATAATAGTTTACTAAATTTTATAGAATTATTTTAATACCATTTAAAAAAAATACTTTCAATGAAAAATTTTATCACTCACAAAAAAACATTCATTCCATCACATAAAATATATATAATCGCGTTGGATGAATGAAATTTCTTCTTCTTCTTGATATTATTAAACAGTACGAACACAATTTCGAGTCTTTTCCAATTTATTTCCAATTTCCAGTAACTTGGAATAGTAATAAAATCTAATTTTTGTGGCAGACAAATAAATTTTTCTCGATTTTGTCCATTTTAAATAGCGATCTGCGTGTACAAACTGAAAGTGTTTGTTTAAAATTTCAACTTAATATCTCAACATTTACGGCCGTGAGAATGCCAACAACAGGCAAAAACACGGACGTACGGACTTACAGTATTAGTTGAACTTGAAATCGATTTATTTTGTTGTTATTTAGCTCAAGTTCACTTCAGAAATATAGAAAATAAATTCGTTAACGGTATATGTATGAGTTTCTTAAAACTAATTAGAAGCACAGCAGAGCGAGCGAATACTAATTAATGGAAAAAAAAAGAAAACTTGAGAAAAGAGTTTAGAAAGAAATGTTTATTCATATATTTGTATGTCCCACACATGTGTGTCTGTGCTTTCATTCATTCATTCATTGACGTAATAAGTAAGATTGCTTGAATTTATTTTTTTTTTTTTTTTTAAATATTTTTTCCAAGTTATTGTGTTTATTGGATTGTATTTGAACATCAATTTACACATAATTGAGAAAACGCTTCAATTAGCGAACACTTTGAGCGCTTGACAACCGTAAAATTGGTACTTCCCGTGTGACTGTGTGAATATGTGAAAACGTGAAAAATGTGTATTGCTGTTGTTGTGGTCGCTGTTATTACTTTTGAATATATTTTATATACCTCATACCCTACACCACTTGTGGCCATATTATGTTTGTGCGAAAAATCCCCCAACTACCCGCACAATCAAAATCTGAATTGATTTAATCATGTCCGTCTGTCTGTCCATACAAATTTGTGTGCTACAGCTGGTATTTTTAAAGACATTTCGATAAAACTTTGTATAAGGTCCTGTTTTGGTCCAAAGAGGCACCCTATTAAAAATGAACCGAATCAGACCATTTTTAGAACCCCTCCCCATGACACTGAGTTTATTGATACAATTAAACTAATTGTAGCATAATTTAAGGAGTTAAGCGGTGTAGCGTATTGAATGGTAGGGCTTGACCGACTCTAACAAGATAAAAATGCCATTAATTGAATGAAAGCAAGTAAGAAAACTAAATTTGGCTTAATTTTGGGTTAAATCTTAAATACCACACTCTATATCTACATGGAGACAATAGGCGTGGCCCACCATAATTACACATATGTTTATCAAATTTCAGCTTTATAGGTAAATTTTTGTGTCAGATAAATAGACGTGACTCTTGAGCGATTTTGTCAAATTGAAAAATGTTATTTGCGTGCAGAAATTAGAAGTGTCTGTACAAAATTCAATTCAGCTCAATATCTCAGAATTTGCGATCATGAGAGTGGCAGCAACAGACGGATACACGGACGTACATGTCTAGATCGTCACAGTTTTTAATGCTGATCAAGATGATCTGATTTATACGTTGTAGGGTATATGAGGCCTCCTTATGTTCTATTACAATTTTATAAAATAAGTGAGTTCGATCTGTGACAACAAAAACAATATGTTACAATTACTGTGAGATGTCGTCAACGTTGCTTTATTTGTTGTTACCGCCAAAACAAACGTCATCCAAATACAAGCATGAATGTTTTTCTTCTATTTATTTATTTTACAACAACTATAAACAAATTAAATGTAAATAAGTAACAACCTATTACGATAATAATACTATCAGATAAAGTAAATAGGTGAAAGAAACTGAATTTATTTTAGGCTAAATCTTAAATGTATATACAAAGTGTGGGCGGGGCTGGTACCTGATTACGTTCTTTAACAGGGTAAGCAAAATACATAACAACTTACACGTCGGATTTCTGACGTGTTGCAGAGCATTAAAGACGCTATCGCACTGGGGCGACCGCCCCCAAAATTGTCTAATATCAATTTATCTAAAATCTTTATAATATGGGTAACAAATGAAAGGGTTTGACGCGTAGAATGTCATAAGCTGAATGTTATCATATGAAATAAATCTATGAAGGATGTCACAAAATGGCATATAACGTATATTTTTCGAAAATATTTGATATGGGTATCAAATGAAAGGTTTTGTCCTCACCATTGTTGTTTTTAAGATATTTTTTTCTTTTTTAATTTAATAAAAATTAAAATTAAAAATTTTAAAGTAAAACAAGTACGATTAATTAAATTTGGTTTAGGCCAAATCTTAAATATCATTTACTTCTACAATGGTGGGCGCAGCAGCTATATAATTACGTCCTCTAATAGAGAAGGGTGTGAAGATAAATCCGAATTTAACTAGCAAAGACATAAGCCAAAAATTTTAGCAGAGCTCTATTAAGTAGTTAACATAGCTCTGTTAAAATGAAATATAAGAAGAAAATGGATAAAACTAAAGATTTATTATATAAATTAAATACATTTTACGTTTACATTACGTAATTAATAATATAAAAATTATAAATTTAATTTTAATACAAAAAAAATTATAACATGAGGAAAATACAAAGAAAAAAAAATTTCATTTAAAATTAACACCACGCCTAAACTAAGAATCCTGCACGATTATGCTATATACCATTGGAACTGGCTTGGGATGAGGACCAATCCACGTGAAAATTTTGATCCTGTGTCGTTTAGTTTTTTTTTTATTCGATTTTCAAAATTTGCCATATGACGCTCTGTTAAGTGAAACTCACGTGGTAGGGTAGTGCGCCCAAACTAAGAATCCTGCACGATTATGCTATATACCATTGGAACTGGCTTGGGATGAGGACCAATCCACGTGAAAATTTTGATCCTGTGTCGTTTAGTTTTTTTTTTATTCGATTTTCAAAATTTGCCATATGACGCTCTGTTAAGTGAAACTCACGTGGTAGGGTAGTGCGCCCAAACTAAGAATCCTGCACGATTATGCTATATACCATTGGAACTGGCTTGGGATGAGGACCAATCCACGTGAAAATTTTGATCCTGTGTCGTTTAGTTTTTTTTTTATTCGATTTTCAAAATTTGCCATATGACGCTCTGTTAAGTGAAACTCACGTGGTAGGGTAGTGCGCCCAAACTAAGAATCCTGCACGATTATGCTATATACCATTGGAACTGGCTTGGGATGAGGACCGATCCACGTGAAAATTTTGATCCTGTGTCGTTTAGTTTTTTTTTTATTCGATTTTCAAAATTTGCCATATGACGCTCTGTTAAGTGAAACTCACGTGGTAGGGTAGTGCGCCCAAACTAAGAATCCTGCACGATTATGCTATATACCATTGGAACTGGCTTGGGATGAGGACCAATCCACGTGAAAATTTTGATCCTGTGTCGTTTAGTTTTTTTTTTATTCGATTTTCAAAATTTGCCATATGACGCTCTGTTAAGTGAAACTCACGTGGTAGGGTAGTGCGCCCAAACTAAGAATCCTGCACGATTATGCTATATACCATTGGAACTGGCTTGGGATGAGGACCAATCCACGTGAAAATTTTGATCCTGTGTCGTTTAGTTTTTTTTTTATTCGATTTTCAAAATTTGCCATATGACGCTCTGTTAAGTGAAACTCACGTGGTAGGGTAGTGCGCCCAAACTAAGAATCCTGCACGATTATGCTATATACCATTGGAACTGGCTTGGGATGAGGACCAATCCACGTGAAAATTTTGATCCTGTGTCGTTTAGTTTTTTTTTTATTCGATTTTCAAAATTTGCCATATGACGCTCTGTTAAGTGAAACTCACGTGGTAGGGTAGTGCGCCCAAACTAAGAATCCTGCACGATTATGCTATATACCATTGGAACTGGCTTGGGATGAGGACCAATCCACGTGAAAATTTTGATCCTGTGTCGTTTAGTTTTTTTTTTATTCGATTTTCAAAATTTGCCATATGACGCTCTGTTAAGTGAAACTCACGTGGTAGGGTAGTGCGCCCAAACTAAGAATCCTGCACGATTATGCTATATACCATTGGAACTGGCTTGGGATGAGGACCAATCCACGTGAAAATTTTGATCCTGTGTCGTTTAGTTTTTTTTTATTCGATTTTCAAAATTTGCCATATAAGGCAATGTTAAGGAACCTACTGTTCGTCTCTCCATTTTTTTTTTATCTAAAGCATGTGCTTTTACGAAAAATTTTATAAAATAAAAACTGCATTTTATAAGAAACAATTAATTTGTACATAACGCTTTGGAGAGACAAACAGTAGGTTCCTTAACATTGCCTTATATGGCAAATTTTGAAAATCGAATAAAAAAAAAACTAAACGACACAGGATCAAAATTTTCACGTGGATTGGTCCTCATCCCAAGCCAGTTCCAATGGTATATAGCATAATCGTGCAGGATTCTTAGTTTGGGCGCACTACCCTACCACGTGAGTTTCACTTAACAGAGCGTCATATGGCAAATTTTGAAAATCGAATAAAAAAAAAACTAAACGACACAGGATCAAAATTTTCACGTGGATCGGTCCTCATCCCAAGCCAGTTCCAATGGTATATAGCATAATCGTGCAGGATTCTTAGTTTGGGCGCACTACCCTACCACGTGAGTTTCACTTAACAGAGCGTCATATGGCAAATTTTGAAAATCGAATAAAAAAAAAACTAAACGACACAGGATCAAAATTTTCACGTGGATTGGTCCTCATCCCAAGCCAGTTCCAATGGTATATAGCATAATCGTGCAGGATTCTTAGTTTGGGCGCACTACCCTACCACGTGAGTTTCACTTAACAGAGCGTCATATGGCAAATTTTGAAAATCGAATAAAAAAAAAACTAAACGACACAGGATCAAAATTTTCACGTGGATTGGTCCTCATCCCAAGCCAGTTCCAATGGTATATAGCATAATCGTGCAGGATTCTTAGTTTGGGCGCACTACCCTACCACGTGAGTTTCACTTAACAGAGCGTCATATGGCAAATTTTGAAAATCGAATAAAAAAAAAACTAAACGACACAGGATCAAAATTTTCACGTGGATCGGTCCTCATCCCAAGCCAGTTCCAATGGTATATAGCATAATCGTGCAGGATTCTTAGTTTGGGCGCACTACCCTACCACGTGAGTTTCACTTAACAGAGCGTCATATGGCAAATTTTGAAAATCGAATAAAAAAAAAACTAAACGACACAGGATCAAAATTTTCACGTGGATTGGTCCTCATCCCAAGCCAGTTCCAATGGTATATAGCATAATCGTGCAGGATTCTTAGTTTGGGCGCACTACCCTACCACGTGAGTTTCACTTAACAGAGCGTCATATGGCAAATTTTGAAAATCGAATAAAAAAAAAACTAAACGACACAGGATCAAAATTTTCACGTGGATTGGTCCTCATCCCAAGCCAGTTCCAATGGTATATAGCATAATCGTGCAGGATTCTTAGTTTGGGCGCACTACCCTACCACGTGAGTTTCACTTAACAGAGCGTCATATGGCAAATTTTGAAAATCGAATAAAAAAAAAACTAAACGACACAGGATCAAAATTTTCACGTGGATCGGTCCTCATCCCAAGCCAGTTCCAATGGTATATAGCATAATCGTGCAGGATTCTTAGTTTGGGCGCACTACCCTACCACGTGAGTTTCACTTAACAGAGCGTCATATGGCAAATTTTGAAAATCGAATAAAAAAAAAACTAAACGACACAGGATCAAAATTTTCACGTGGATTGGTCCTCATCCCAAGCCAGTTCCAATGGTATATAGCATAATCGTGCAGGATTCTTAGTTTGGGCGCACTACCCTACCACGTGAGTTTCACTTAACAGAGCGTCATATGGCAAATTTTGAAAATCGAATAAAAAAAAAACTAAACGACACAGGATCAAAATTTTCACGTGGATTGGTCCTCATCCCAAGCCAGTTCCAATGGTATATAGCATAATCGTGCAGGATTCTTAGTTTGGGCGCACTACCCTACCACGTGAGTTTCACTTAACAGAGCGTCATATGGCAAATTTTGAAAATCGAATAAAAAAAAAACTAAACGACACAGGATCAAAATTTTCACGTGGATTGGTCCTCATCCCAAGCCAGTTCCAATGGTATATAGCATAATCGTGCAGGATTCTTAGTTTAGGCGTGGTGTTAATTTTAAATGAAATTTTTTTTTCTTTGTATTTTCCTCATGTTATAATTTTTTTTGTATTAAAATTAAATTTATAATTTTTATATTATTAATTACGTAATGTAAACGTAAAATGTATTTAATTTATATAATAAATCTTTAGTTTTATCCATTTTCTTCTTATATTTCATTTTAACAGAGCTATGTTAACTACTTAATAGAGCTCTGCTAAAATTTTTGGCTTATGTCTTTGCTAGTTAAATTCGGATTTATCTTCACACCCTTCTAATAGAGTATATATTACGTATCAGCTTGCAAGTCTACATAGTTTTATGATGAATATAGTTTTTTGTAAATTGTAAGCGTGTCAGTCATTCGATCAATCCCATTTTTGCCACATCGTTGGATGTGATAACTATAAATATTTGTACCAAATTTCAAATTCTTAGATCAATTTTTGTGGCAGATATATAGATTTTAGTAATTTGTGGGCGTATCTGTTATGAGACCATGCCTCTTTTATAGCATATTGATGCATGCGATAAATATAGTTATATATATCAAATTTCAGCTACACAGCTTAATTTTTTGTACCAGGTACATATATTTTTCTGGATTGTGGGCGTGGCTTTTGGACAAAATAATTTATATAGCGATCTGCAAAAAGTATAAATATTTATACTAAATTTCAATATCAATATCTTAAAATTTACGCCCGTGAGAATGCTAACAACACACGGACACACGGACATGTATGTCTAGATTGTCTCAGTTTTTAATGCTGATCAATAATATATCTATACGTTGAGGTAGGGTATTGAGGTGGCTGTTGCTAGCTGAAATGACAAACTTAGACTTTCGATTTTATGTGGAGGGTATAAAAAAATAATTGTTACAGTGTATATAAATATCCATACAATGATGACCTAATAACAATTAATCATCAAAGGTGTAGTGTGTATTAAAACCAAGCCGAATAGCTATTAAAAAAGTTCAATTTGGGTAAATATTCGACATTTCTTTAGTGGGCACTAATATTTAATCCGTTCACTGTTAAAAGTTGCTTCAAACAATTGTATATTGTTTGAAATATGAATTTTCGACATGCATACAATACATAGCATCTGTGTATGTGTCATCTGTTTTCAGTTGTTTAGTTTTCTTGTTTGTTTTAGCATTTTGTCGATTTGTTCTCTGTGGCATCATCCAACCCATTCATACATTTATAACCACTTTGCATTTCATCTAAAATTAAATTAATTTATTAAATATCATTATTTTTTTTTATGAATAGAAATAAACAAGACAGAAAAGTTCGGTTAAGGCCGAAGCTTAAACCTTTTATAATCCTCTAAAAAATAAGTTCCTATTGCCATATTTATGTATATGACTATTTCATGTACTTAGGCAAATAGTGTTTTTTATAAATTATAGGCGTTTGCTTTATTCAATTACCCCCATTTTTGGCACAGGGTTGAATAGTAGTACCACTTACATAAATACCAAATTTCAACTTGATAGGCATAGTATTGTGCGATATATAGTTTTTTAAAGATACAATTTTTTCGAGGTATGTTGAGATTTTCGATTATTGTGGGCGTGTATCTTAACCGATTTTGCCCAATTTCAATACGGAACAGCGAAATTAAACTAAGAATAAGTGTGCCAAATTTAAATTTGATATTTCAAAAATTACGACCGTGAGAGTGCTAACAACAGATGGACACACGGACGGACATGTCTCAAACGATTTCTCTTTTCATGCTGATTAAGAATATATATGGTTTGTGGGGTCTCCGAGGCTTCCTTCGATGTGTTGTAAACGGATGATCAAAATGAATATACCCTCTTCCCTAAGGTAGAGGGTATAAAAAAATATAATTGTGTGTGATGTAAAAGACATGATGACACTTAACTTAGAGATGAAATTTTGATGACTAACGGTGTACAAAGCACCGTTTTTTAAATAAGCTGAAGAGTGAAGAAAACTTGTGCGAATTAGGTCAAATGTGAAAGTTTTAGGCGTGCCTAGTGGACAATTACAATCTCTTACATAATATGAATTGTATACAGGTCGGGGAGGAGGAGTTATGCTCTTGGACAAATGCGTGTCTCTTACATAATACAATTATAAATATTTGTTGAAATTTCAATTTTATAACCTTAGTAGTGTGACGGTAAGAGACTTGTCTCGATTGTGGGCGTGGCATTTATCCGATTTTTACCCATTTAAACTACAGATATATTTTTAATATCTGTACAGAATTTCAGTTTAATGTGTTTCTGTGGCACGGACTAGACGATTAAATAGTTAAGATGGGCGGTATATTAAGTTTATCATTCCATTTGAAATACCCATAAGAAATAATTGGAAACCCAAACAACGTATATATATTCTTGATTTGTATCAAAAACTGTCTCAATCTAGGTATGTATGTCCCTTTGAAATTTGGTCAACATATATATCATTAACTTATGAATCGACGTTCCAAAAATGGGCAAAAATTAGTTGAATACAAGAAGCGCTTATTATTTACAAAAAAACCATAGTCAGCTTAAACTTGATTTGCAAGCTGATACGTAATCTATACACTATTAGAGGGTATTTAAGATTTGGCTTTAGTCAAATTTAGTTTTTTCTTTTTTCCAATTTATTCATGATTTTTTTTTTTGTTAATTTCTCATTTGATTGATTGATTTGCACTTTGTGTTGATTAATAAATATTAAATTATTTTCGTTTATTATGCAAAGTTTTGATAAGTTAAATATGATGTGACTCTGATGACATATGTATGTAATGTTAAAATGTACAGTTAATAAAATTACTAGCTGAACAGTTCTTCTGCTTCTCTTCTTCTTCTTTTCAATCTCTTCCCCTCAACTGTATTTTTATCTTATGAAATTAAATTCTAACTATGTATGAATATAAAAAATTCATGCAAATCCTTTTTAAACATGTTCCATGATTGTGTATTTCCTTCATACAATACCCGACTTATTGAAACATTAATTTATATTGTATGTATGTATGTAATCGACATTTATACAAATATTACGCAAATTACATGCCAACGCCAATGGAATGTAATCTCTTTATCGTTGGATGGATTGTGCGGACACATAATGACAATGGCGGCGGAAAACAATATGTTTTTGTAATAACACAAAATATCTACGTCACCACTAATGTTTGCTATAACGGCTTCTGTTACATTTGTCATGTAATAATTATACATATTTTGATTTCACCTTTATATTTAATATATAAACAATAACAAAAACCGAAAAACGAAACAAACAAACAAAAAAAAAGCAGCATTTCAACTTGAAGCAGCAATTTATTATGGCGACTCATCTGTTGAGATCGGTAAACCGTTTTCGATTACATGCATTATACCGATAACCGATTCAATATATTGGATTAAAGATGGTGAATCGATAACACGACATAATTTGCGACATGGTCGCGATGAACATTCATATATATTGTCTGAAAGTGCTATAGAAGGTGAGTATGACAAGTGCTTAAAAGATTATAAATCAACTCTGAAATTAACAAAATTAAAAAAACCATTTACAAAATATATACTTAATGAGGTTTGTGAAGGCTCTTTCTGACACATGACAAACTCAGTTCACCTGTCATTACTTAAGTGAGATCGATAAATAAAATCGGAAAATGCTCCTTTGATAATGATTTTTTAATTCTGTTAGGCCTCAAGTCTTAAATCAAAGTTAGGAATAAATGAAATGGTTCTCTTTTCCGTTATATTATTGTACGAGAAATACGATATTGCCATTTTTTTTTTTTTAACAACTGCAGTTTCTAATGAAATGCAACATTGTAAAAGAACAAAAAAATTTTTGGTCTGGCAACATAGTTTAATCACCAGAAACTAAAAAAAGAACAAGTTTCAATGACAGTCACCATTAATAGATTAGTTGTTAGCCGTATTAGTATTGTAAAGATGAGAGAGTAGGATTTTAGAGAAATTCATGCTTCATTTTAATGAATTAAAATATACGCCAATTGTGTGTTGTGTTCCCAACTACATGCAGGTGAAAAACACAAAATCGAGGCACATATTTCTGTGCGACATGCTCTCAAAGTGCATGAGGGTCGTTATCAATGCAACAACTTACACAGTAGTTACCATATGTTGCAAGTAAGGGCACCAAAGCCAGAGTTGTCATCGACAAAGCCTCAAATGAAATTGCCACACTTTGCCCATGGCCCAGAGGTGGTGGGGCGAGATGATAGTGAAGATGATGTTATTGGCCGCCATTTGGCAACTGAATCCATTTATGAAAGCATATACGATTTAACGCCAAGCAAAATTAACGATGTAAATGGTGGTAGCGATGAAATATTCACTCGTACCTGGGAGGCGGCGGAACCGGTCGCCACACCTCCACAACTACAAACACTGCCCACAAAACTAACAACGACAAAAGCTATAACGACACAACAACATCACCGGACACATCATCACCATCATCAGGTGAAACAACAGCAGTACGCGGCCCAACTACCGAAATCAGATTATGAACAAAAACGCAAGCTGATTTATGTAAATGTAACTAATTTCGATGGCATGGCAGGCACCGAGGAGCAATACGAAATATCACCCGGCTTAATAAATATTCAATACAATCCTGGCGATTATCGCTACACGACAGAGCTATGGCGTAGCTCAACTATATATTATTCGGCCACACCGCCCATTTTTCCACCACCACGAACTGCTGCACCAAAGGTGCACCAAACTGCTGCTAGCGCCGACTCCGTCGATTATTCTCAGGGGCACTATCATGGCGGTGATGGGACTTCACGGCAAGTTTTCATTGGAAACAACAACAACAATAAACATAGAAATCAACAAGAAACATATTATGTGGTGACAGGTGATGTGGACGGATCTGGGCGGATGACTGATACCAGCAGTCAATATCCAGTTCAATTTGGACAACCGCCGCCGCTGCCGCCTGTTCCCCCTTATCATCAACATCCCTCACACCATCAACAGCAGCAACAACTACAACAATTTAATACAATGCTTACATTTCCGGCTCACACATCATCGCAAGCCACAACGAGAATATCTCAAAATCCATTTTTGCAATACAACAACAACAATAACAACCAACATCAAATACAAAGAATAGCAGGACAACAGCCGCAACAACCTAATTATATGACATTGCCACCAGGTGGCACTTTTGTGGCCACATCGCCACCTCTCTTTGCTTCATCACCATCAAATGCGTACGGATTCGTGCCGCCGGTGCAACTCTCTACACTTACCTCTACACCCTTACTAACCCAAAACACGAACGCCATAAATACGTTACTAACCCAACTCAACCAAGAACATGGTGAGCTTAAAATTTTTTCCTCCTTTTTCTTAGCTTATGCGCTAAATCAAAATCGAAAAAAAAAACTAAAAAAAAAAAAAAATGCATAAATTTTGTTGTTATTGTTTGTTGAGAACAATATATGCTCCTCCTCTTGTAATCAATCAATATTTATCACACAATTAAGCTATATTTTATAAAGTTAATAAATGCATAAATAAAACAAAAATGAAAAATAAAAACAACAACAAAAATTAGGTGTAAATCTAATTTTAAACTTAGCTACATATCAACTCAACTCGCTATTCATTTAATCTATCAACAATCATTAGATTATTCGCATCGCTTACTGTGTAGAACGTTGTTGTTGTTTGGCTTGTTACAGAAACATAAAATCATTACTATGTATCATCATCATCATTATCATCTGGATGTGGATCGTTGTTTTACATCATTGCATAAACATTGTTATATACCTTTACTATAATACCGTTGCTTTTCATTTACTTCAAATGAGTCTCATTTTCGCGGAATTTGTCATATCGCTCGCCATGTCTTTTCTTATTATTATCTTTCTAATTTTATGTATATTCAGCTGTTGAACGTTAAATGAATTCGTTCGTTAATGTTTAAGCGTTTTTTAAATTTTTTTTATTTACCAATAGTTAAGAAAATCATTAATTTATTTAATCTATACACATTTATATATATATATATAGTTTTATCTATTTTTATTTTAAATACAACTAATTGTTATTTATTGAAGTTTATTTTTTGTTTTAAAATTTACATATGAATATAAGTTTTTTTCTTTTCAATTTTGGCAAATAAAAGTGAAATGTTTATACATATTAATCATAAAAGTGGCTTGAGGTTTTTTTTTTTTTTTTGTGAAAAAAGCGTCAGTTCGGAGGTATATAATATATATATATATATATATTTCGCAAATAATCTGTAAGTCAACTATGAAACTGCTAATTTCACTTGTACATTTATTCGATTTGCAAATGTAACGTAATTGGGATTTTTTCTTTTCGAGAATAACATCTCCGTTTTATAGTACATACTTTTTTTTAATTTTTAATTTTAAACGTGATCACTTGCAAAATATTAATAATAATTTTTTGTGTAGTATCAAAAAAAAGTATATAAAAAAACAACAACAACTAAAATTGCTCCAATTTGAATTTTTTTGCTTAACACTAGATTTACGGACGTTTCTCATATACCTATCTCTACGGCACCATACGCACTTTCTTTAAAAAACCGATTTATTCAAGTTAAGTTAAGTCAAGTTCAAGACGTGCCTCGGTTTCAGTACAATCTCTCATGTGTTGCATTATTTAATTAGCAAATCAAAAACGCTAAGCATGCAACCCACCATTTCTTCTAGCATGGGCAGTAGGCCCTCCCATAGCCTCGAAAATCATACTGATGGGCGTCCTACCTCTAGATTCGCTTGGTTTAAGTTTTGTCCACTGTGCCCCGTCAGTTGCAATTTCGATATCATCCGCTACATTTTGGGATGTAATGGTAAAGCCGTCCTCTCATCCTCAGAGTCAAAGCTAAAAAAGTGTGTATTTTCTTGCCCCGAAGGTCTGTAAATAAATTCTCCTCTTCAGTATCTGAAGATAATTCTGTCCATCCACTTTCAACACATTGTATAGTTTCACTTTCGGGTTCGCTTTCGCCTAATTGACATTCATTTTCTTCGGGGGTATCCTCGTAGCAATCCTCATTGATCTTGAGGATTTTATCCAATATCTTATTATATCTTGTGGATTTACGCATGATTGCTAAAATAAAGGGGATCGATCGACATAAGAACATACTGTGCCCTAATTTCATTTCTCTATTGTAAATACAATAATCGCAGACTCTCTACAAGAACCGAAACTTTTGGACACTTTGGATGCACTGTGGAAGTAGCATTCATACTGAAGATCTTCTCTTGCTTTTGAGTTCGTCGATAGGAAATAACATTTGCGTAGTAAACCTAAATAAACACTCAGGTCATACGACCCGCTTCAGTTTACACTATCGAGGCGCGATTGAGATAACGAATTGAAAACGGAGAACAGAAAGACATTGCTTTCACTCTTGTATTTCCTACTGGATAAATAATGTGGCGAAGAAAGGAAAAATATAAGGATTATTTTCGAGATAAGCGTACCCGTCAATTTGACGTCCCGTGTATAAATTCTTTGGAAGAAATGATTAATTTACGATGCAAAACGGTTGAAATCGATCAAGCGATTTTCGAGATGTTTGATTGCAAAGTTTTAATTCCGTCAAATTGCGAGTTTTATAAGTTTGGGGATGCAGTATCACTTAATCAATATATTTGAAACACCCGATTTTGTAGATTTAACAAAATATGTTAGATGTACAAAAATAAAAATATATAATGTCTGTGTAGTGTATGGATGGTGGGTATTAAAAAAAACTAAATTTCGGCTTAGGAAAAATCTTTAAATATTCTCCACGGATTTAGCAGTCTAAGGGCGTGGCACGTACACATTTGCTCCCTCTTAACGACTACATAGTTACATATATTTTACTTTCATCTGGAAAGTGGGAAAAGTTTATAATAACTTCTGTCTCTCATCCAATCCCAACCATTGATTAAAATTTTGGAAATCCTGGGCGTTTCAGTTATCTAATCACGCCCATTTTTTTTTTTTGGCATGCTTAAGTATGTATATTGTAATAAATATTTATAACAAATCTAAATCGATTTAGTATTAAAGAGCTAATTAACCCAAATTCCAAAGCATGAAAATTTGAAAAATTATGTAAAAATATGCCTTTTAAAATAGCTAATTAGCTACAATCAAAAATTTTTTTCTCTCTCTCTCTTTCTTCTGTACTCCCTCTGATAGCGCATAAACGCAATGTTAGACATAATATATTTTTTATAACAATTATAATGAGGCGGGTATAATAAATAAATGATTATTGTTTGTGTTATACAAAATCAATAAATGAATTATTAATGCTAATGCTTATTATGTTTGTACACATGTGTTGTGTTGTAGATGGGGAACTGTTTATAAATCACAATGTATACTCGCGGCATACGTATGTATATGGGTATATAAATAGAGAAAATACAAATGGATAAATATTGCAATAAATTGCTGTGGTGGGCAAATGTGGCACCAATCCCTGCTGTATTCGGCTACACATACCTCATACAACAATAAAACAGTGTTGTAGTAATAATAATACAGAGTGCTGCAGTATTCACTATTATTCTATACTCACACAACATTATTTACATTTTATATAGTATACATTTACATATAGAACAAAAATATTACATACTTATACCATTTATTGATTTTTTTAAATATTTTTTTGCACTCAATGAGAACACAAACTATAGGAAATGCACACAGTTCATTTAATTGTTTGTTTGTTTGTTTATTTTTATTTTATTTTTTTTTTCTTTTCTTGTTACTATTGTTTGGCTAAGAAAAGTGTAGGCTTTATTTGTGGATGCAGTTATTTCATAACAATTTTGGCATCAACAGAGCGAGTAACTATTTAAAATCGCTATTGGCATTGACTTTTTTGTTTTGTTTTTTATGAAATCATTTCTTCTTCTTCTTTTTTTAGATGAACTCAAAGGTAATTTTTTAAGCTGGGATTTGTTTTCTCCAAATTATAATTTATTATATTTATATATTCTGTCTCTTTCTCTCCTCTCTCTGCCTTTAAAAAAAATAAATGTGAACGATTTATTTATTTATCAACTTATTCTTCTCCACCTTCACGTTAAATAAAATATTTTTAATTACATATATATATATATATTTTGTACGCCTACCTCTTGTAGTTATATTATCTTATTTTACGATTTTTATAAGTGTATATTCTACTAGTGATAATATAAACTATTTTCCTTTTTTTTTCTAAATTGTACTCAATGCCGTCATTAATTTGTTTTTTTTTTTCTTTCTTTCTCTACGAACCAGAGCCAGATTTTTTGGTGCCAAACTATGATAACGCAGAACATCAGTTAAAAGTTTTTGAAATTCGTAGTCCACTAGTGCTAAGTTGTAATATAACCAAAGAAGGATCTCACGAACTGACATGGTAAGCAAAAATATAAGTTTAAATAATTAATAATGAAATAAAGAAATTATGTATTAAGGTAGCGCGCCAGATAGCTCAGCTCGTTGGGCCTCTGGGTCCGTTATTTGCTTTTGAGAAGCAGCACCGCTTATTTTTATATAAATTCATGTGATTGTACTTTATTTGAAAGATGCAAAGCTGAGCTATGCTAACGCTAGCTTGAACGCTTAATATAACATCTCAAGCTTGCGTCTTTTATACAACTCTGTAAATGTGCCGCTATGTGCAATTCATTTCATTCATTTATACCGTTCGATTCAGCAGCACTTTCTAAATCAATTAAATCGTGTCCATCTGTTCGTCTGTCTCTCCATATAAATTCAGGTGATACTAAATATTTGGATTTAGTACAATTTCGGTTAGATCCGAATTTTTATGCTTCAAAACTCTATTTCTCTTGCAAGAGTTGTTAAACATTTATAATAATAATAATAATAATAATAATAATAATAATAACAACAATAACAAATTTTATTTTACAGGGAAAAGAATGGCACAGATGTGTCAAAAGTGAAAGAACTCAAGGGACGTTATAGAATTTTGGCAGTTGAACGAAAATTCATCATTGATAGAACAGCTATTAATGATGATGGCCTCTATAGCTGTGTGGCTGATAATCAAAAGAAAGATTTTAATGTAGTTGGTAAATAAAAAAATATAAAAAAATTAAATAAAAACTAAAAAAAAAAATGTATATTCTTTACACTTATCGATTAAATAATTTGTTGTTGTAATTATTTCATTTATAGCTGTAGTGGCTGTACGAGTGCCTTCCAATGTGGGCGTTGTTGAGGGTGAAAAATTGTCAATTGAATGTACAGTAGTTGGTACTGATCCACAATTGTCGTGGTCTTTTGGTAAATTTGATTTGATTTGTTTTTTATTGAATTAATTTCATTTAATTGAAATACAAATCAATGTTTTGTTGTTGTTTGTTTGGCTTTAGGCAACATGACTATCACCAACACCACAGGTCGCTATGTACTAAAACCCAACGATAACAATGTGCAAAATGCCATCTTATCGGTTGATAATATTAGCTTAAATGATCGAGGCGAGTTCACGTGTATTGGTCAAAATGCTGCCACCTTATATACTAACTTCAAAGAAGCTAGTGACGTGTCGTATGTGCGTATTAAAGGTAGGTAAAAAATAAAATATTTTATGAATTTTAAAAGACCCTCCACCATTATCTCAATATAGTAGGCCTGCCATGTACATGACAATTACGCCCTCTAATCGTGGCGTAATCTAATAATTGGTTAACTAACACACGAGTCGACTTTGGAGCGGTTATATAGTTTTTTGTAAATTGTGGGCATGTCTGTTATCCCAACACGCTTATTTTTGATATATCAATAAATTTATCAATTATAAATAATAGGACTGCTTCTGTGACGATTTTAATCCAGCGTTGTAGTGAAAAACGAGACTTTTTCGCTATATGGCAAAAATCCACAATTGTCAACATTTTTCGAAGAAACTTGTCCCAATTGTTCCAAATATAATTAGGTTACTTTGAGACAAATTTCAGCACGATGGGACCACTGGGACAGCTTCTGTGACGATTTTAATCCAACGTTGTAGTGAAAGACAAATTTGAGCACGATTAACCCATTTTTTACCGGTGTTGCGAAAACGCAACAGTAACTTTGATGCTAAATAAAATGAAAACTATTTAAGGTAGAGGTTTTATTTTTGTTTTCTAACTAAATTTGAAGTTTTTTTTATAAAACAATTATTAAAATTAGTTTATATTAAATCTAATTTATATTATATTTTTCGTTTGAAAACATATCAAAAATGACCCAAAAAAATGCTTTTGCGGGAAGGCCTCTTGTTTATATATCTTAATTGAAATTCTTCATTAAACATATAAAACACATTTGGAAAACATCAAAATAAAACGTGCAATGTCTATTTTTTTCTTTTAAATATATTCAGTTTTGATTTCAGCTTATTAACCAGCGTTGCGAAAACGCAACACCTTCGTTACGCCCACTCGGTTGACTTAGACTAAATTTTTTTTCATATTATGAATAAAGAAGTATAAATGGTTACCAATACCAAAAATTATAAATTTATCTCAACGATTTCGGATACCGGTAAAATATGGGTTAAACCATAAATTCTAGTTCGATGCTGATGAAAAATATATATATTTATTTTTCCACAGCTTCCTTCAAGCTTCTCACACTAAGGTAGAGGGTACAATTATTCTTCCTTATAATAAATGAAGAAATAAAGTTGAAGGGTTTTTATTGAAATATTTTTTATGTATGTTTTTTAGGCAGACTTGCCGCTCTGTGGCCTTTCCTGGGTATCTGCGCTGAAGTCCTTATCCTGTGCTCTATAATCTTAATATATGAGAAAAGACGTAACAAAACGGAATTGGAAGAAAGTGATACAGATCCCCAGGAACAGTAAGTTTTCTTCATCTATCATTCAAAAAAAAAAAAAAAAAACAGAAAATAAAACTCTCCAAGTCATACGTCGCTGAGATCTGCCAAATTAGGAAAAAAATAAATATGAAAATAAAATCACGATCACTCACTCAATAAAATACACATTGGATCCTATTTCAAAGATATTACAAACACAAAAATTATAATTATAATAGCCAATCCAACAACCCGCCTTTGAATTATATTTTCTTAAAATTTTTTTGAAAATTTTAAAATTTTGTGAAATTTATGGAAAATTTTCTTTTTATATCGATAAGATTTTTTTCTTTGCTTTTACTTTTTTTCCCACACTATACATATATGCAACAAATCAGCCTCACTCGTTAATTGTATGTTAATTACATTAAGTGAAAAGAATTTAGTTAGAAATAAAATATATAAAAAACGCCACAATTTATAAAAAATTTAACGAATCAAATATAGTGCAACAGTACATAATTTACAACAAATACATCATGTAATCTAAAAAGAAAAGAACAAAAAAAAAAAAAAAACAATTACTTAAAATAATGCCATATGTTATTTTGTCATTAATAATGTTAAACTTTTATTAGATGCGTTTGTACTTGAAGCACCTAAATCATTATTGCTATACTTGTCGTCTTCTTCTTAAAGCCGGCACCACTTGGAACAAAAGTTATATTAAGTTTGTAACTCGTAAATAGCTCAACACAAGTTTGCCTTTTATTAGAATAAAAATCTGAAACAATGTAACCATGTCCGTCTGTACGTCCAGCTTTTTTAAGCTATTTCGCTGAAATTTGGTACAAGAGTGTATCTTGATCCAAGCATAAGCACTATTAAAAATGGTTCAAATTGCACCATTTTTTGCACCCCTCTCCATATAATCATCAAATTTTGAACAAGTTTTTATATGGGGAAAATTTTGTAATTCTTAATATTTGTTTGTTAAAGAAATTAATAGCTTAATAATTGACTATAACAAATTTTAAACTGATCAGGCCATTTTTAGAACCCCTTGCCATATAACAATATTTCACGAAATGCTTTATGTGGGAATGCCTCACGGTGTATTGGTAGTACTAAGTGGTGTGGGGTACTAAATGGTTGGGCTTAACCGATTACATTTTCTTTTTTTTTTTTTTTTTATAAAATTATGAATTAATTCCTTAAATGCATTATGCACAGTTCTTTTTCTAGCCAGCATATAACTTTAAGTATATTTTTTTCTATTATCTAAATATTGATAAGGGAAACAACACTACAACCAACATGTTTTTCTTTATCGTTTTCCTTATCATTTTCACACTATTTGCTTCTGGCCTAGAATTTACAATTCTTTCCTAATCATTCAAGTGAAATCTAAAAACATAATTGTTATTTAAGTACTTATCATGTATTTGTTTTGCTTAATTTTTACTTACTTATAATATATTTTACTATAATTGTCCTTTCGTTTTGTATTTTTGTTATATATATATATATATTGATTATGAAATTCATTTGCTTATATTTGTATAATTCTTTATTTTTATTATTATTAATAAATTTATATTCATACAATTGTATTCATTTTTTTATTATGAGAAAATATTATAAAACAATATGTGTGTATATTTAATTTAAAAAGTTTAATAAAAAATTTTCTTTTAAAATTAAATCAAATCTTTTTATTTCAATTTATTTTCGTATTTAATTATTAGTTTTATCAGTTTTTTTTATTTGTTTAATCATTTTCAATTTGTTTGTTGTCACCTTGTAGATTTCTGTATTATTACATTTCATTGTAACAAGAAGAAAAGAGACAGTTATGTAGTCTTAGTAATTGAGAGTGATTTTGTTAAAATTTTATGTGAAAGCCTTTAGTAGATATCCTCTTAGTTGCTATGTAATTTTTAACATATTCAAACTGTATTGCTGCAAAACGGTGGTTTAACAGCTTCCCTGTTATGTTATAGTAGATTTCATGTTAATTGCTATTTAATTTTTTAATATATATATTCAAACTGTATTTTAGCAAATGGTTGTTTAACAGCTTACACACTGTTATGAGATACATATATGGAGTGATTGAAACGTTGTCACATTGGTTATAGAAAAAATTTTGTTTTGTCCAAGAGGTTTTTACATTTTTTTTATTAATTAAATTATTAAAAATAATTAATGCGACAGTTTAATTTTATGTAAAAATTTTATTTATTGTAAGGACTCATGTTAGGTATTCAACAGCTATATATCATTTCGTTGAAAGTTAACAGGGTGGTATAAGAGATTATATTGTAATACATACAACTTGTTAAAGCATATATTAACAGTATTTTGGTCGTGTGTTCTCATTTTAAATTATTTTCAATTATTATTATTTTTTTAATCATGTCATATATATTTTTTGCAAAATTTTATTAATCTTATAATAAAATTAATTTTTTTTTTTTGTAAACAGTTGATGATAGTGCGTGCCCCCACCAGCTCCAAGTGAAAATTAAAAGCGAAAGTCGATAAAAAATTTAAAAAAATTTCCCCCCAAAAAAAATTAATATGATAAAACACCTTTAATATTTGCCAACTACTACTATTACTACTACTACAACTACTACTACTAACACCATTTAGTATGGTATTCGCACCTGTAGTATTATCGCCATCAACAATCTACTCCATCATCATCATCATTATCATTATCATCATTACCTTTACTAACAATCACCAATCAAGTCTCCTTTTTGGTAAAAAAAACCACATTATTTATTAATAGAAGAATAAGCATTACATAATATGCCCAACATTAAATGGATAAAACTTAGACCCTTTCATTTTTTTTTTAAGCATTATAACAAAAAATAAATAATTGTAAACTCAATAAATGAAAAAAAAATTGTATTTGTTAACAAAATTGATTAAAAAAAAAAAAACATTTAACAATTCGGTCGAAACCGATCATATAATCCTCTACACTATGATTTATTATTTTTAAGAGTCATAAACACTGCACTGTTCCCAATTGAAATTGGAAAGGCCTCACATGGAAGTGAACGCATATACAATAACAGTGTGTCCTTGTAGAACCATTACAAGACGAGTAATTATAAAATTGGAAAATACTTCAAAATCTTAAGTACCATCCCATAGTAATGGTGGGCGTGGTTGGTGTAATGCATACCAAGTCAAGTTTTACTCTAAAAACAATATTTTGGATATAGTGGGCGCGACCGTTTTCCAATCACGCCCATATTTGGCTTATCGTTGAAAGGAATAGATAAGAATACCGAATTTCAAGGTCATACGTCAATTTTTGTGGTAGATAAATAGGTTTTCGTTGATTGTGGGCGTGGTTTTTGACTAATTTTTCTTAATTTAAATAGGGATCTGCACGAATAAACTAGAAGTTTCTGTACAAAATTCAATTCAGTTGAATAACTGAAAATTTACGACCGTGAAAGTGCTACAAAAAGACGGACGCAAGGACATACTTGTCAGTTTTTGATGCCGATCAAGAATATATATATATCTGAGTGTTGCAAATGGAATGAAAAACTTAACATGCCCCCCTTTTTTATGTGGAGTGTATAATATTAACTGCTTTAGTTAAAAAATTTTATAAATTTTTAGTTTTTTTCATATGAAGCCTTTTTTCAAGCTAAGCTGTTATTGGGGAAAATATTCTAAAAGTGACGCACCTCGATCCATTTTTAATAGAGTTTATCTGTGACATAAGATATACCCTTATATCATATTTCAACGAAATATCTGCACGTACTGCTGCTTGGAATACTCTATACGTGATTAGATAACAGATGGACAGATGGACATAATCGAATTGATTTAGAAAATAATAATTAAATTCTAAAAATTCTTAATCGATTGATATAATAACTACATAGTGGATTTGCAAAGTCTTTGATTGCTTCCAATTTTAGTTTATCTCTCCCAGAATCACACACGAATAATTATAAATTCATACACATTGGGCTTCTTAAATTATCAACGAAACTCATCACTTTCACATATAAGTATATATTATTTATTTTTTATCACTAACACATACAAACATACATACATAGTGCGTAGAATTGTACTGAACGTTAAGTTCTGTGTGTAATGAAATTTTTTTTTAGCTGAAAATTTAATTCAATTAGTTTTCTAAATAAAATTGTCCTCAGTAGAATCAAATACAATAAAAAAGAATTAAAAAAAAATTTTATATTTGGCTAAGGTCAAATCTTGAATACCTACCATCGATGCGATAAATGGGAGAGTGTTTACCACAGAACTCACACACAAGAACAGACAGACATGGTTAAATGGACTCAGTATTTGAAACTGATTCAAAATATATATAACGGGCTTTTCAATAGGTACATAACCATTATATATATTAATACTATCGCACCCTTGAACGTTTTTCATGATCTGTAAACGGCAAAACTTCAGTCAAAGTTCACATTTTTCTTATGGTGAGGTTCATAAACGGGTAATGTTTGGAAATTATTAAAAATTACTAGCACAATTCTAAGAGCGCTTACTTCAACTTTCGGCCATAATAATCGTCCCACCAGACGTGCTATGGTAAACAAAATTAGCGACATAATGTTCACTAAGAGATGTTCTTAAGCCAATTAAACAGTGACATAACCTCTCCGATTGGTTTCGATGAAGAAAATGATCACCATATTATGGCCAATGTTGTTCGTTATAAAACCATTTTAAATGTAGAATGTGTACTACATCTGGAGTAAAGTTCAGCTCAATATTTCAATTATTCTGTGTTTTAGTTAAATACAAAATTGTTATGTTCTTATTGAAAAAGCCTTTGTGCGATCTCTGCTCTCTGAAACTTTTGGAACTTGCAAACGTTTAGTTAAAAGTCATGTACACTCCCACATATATATACTTCGTAAGTGGTGGGTATAATAACCATTTTTTAGTACCACTCCTATGTATGTATACAAACACATACACATGCATATGTTGTACTGTATATAATTTTAAAAACTTAACAATCAGATAATGAAGCACTTGAAGCAGCTTAAAAAATATAATTAAATATAAAAAAAATGGCTTTAAGTCTAATTTGATAATAATTAAGATAATATAAAAAAGAAAGAAATTGAAATGCATCTCGCATGCTATATAAATCATTACAGAATGAGAGAGTTCTTTCTGTCTCTCTCTCTCTCTCTCACTCTGCATACCATACTAACCCACATATAGCTAATACACCCCTACCACCACCATCACCTCTTAGTTTAGTTCTCCCAACCTTGATATTAATAATTGTTGTTATCTGGTTAACTTGTTTATACTTGGATTTTGTTTTTCATATAATTGCAGGAGAAAGAAAAGGAAAAATTACGATTAAAAAATTCCTAGCACACGTGAACGTTTATAGGTTTATGTTATTTACATTAATTACTTTTACAATAAATATAAAAAAATAAAAATGAAACAAAATATTTTAAAAAAATATATATAATATACATATATTATATATTCATTTGTAAAGTAAATGCGCGGTTAAAAGCAGGATTTGAATATTCTAAAGCAGAAAAAAATCCATACACTACAACTAATCTAAACCAAATTTGAGAAGAAAAAAAATTAGTTAAAAAAAAAAGACAAATATATAAAAAACACAACATCCTAACGGTTTTAGGATTTGATTAGTAATATATATAAATAGCAGACACAAACACCCCACCACACCGATATATTTAAATAAATAAGTAGATGAGTATGTTAACGGTATTCATTGATTTATTGCAGATAAACACATTGGACCGAACCGTAATGAAGTACTTAAGAAAGGTTGAATGTATATATTTTGTCTTTCACCACTTAACAGTATGTAATCTTTATATAAAATTCGGTGAGCAACAAATGTAAGAAGGATTAGCAACAATTAAAAAAGGAAATGGGGTACATTAAGTTTGTAAGGTTGTTTGTTACCAACTCATCTTCCATTATACTTTCTGAATTGTTTTTATCATGTCCGTCTGTTTATCTGTCTCTCCATGTAAATTTGTGTCTAAGCTACAGATTGCATTTTTATTTTTATTTTTTTGAGATTTTCTCATTGAAATTTGCTATAAAGACATGTAATCGCATAGAAAGGAAACTCAGTGAAAATAATCGAATTGGACCAGTTTTAGAACATTTTCCCATAAAAAAGCCTTTTATAGAGAAAGTTTTTATAAGACGAAAATTTGCAATTTTTAATATTTTTTTTAAAAAAATTTGTTCGAGAATAATTAATTAGCTTAAAAATTGGCTGTGCTAAATATGGACCCAAACGGACCATTTTTAGAATGTCTTTCCATATAAGGATCTTTTATAAATAAATTCTTTATATGACGAAATTCTGCAATTATTAATTATTTTTGACAAAATTTGCTCAAGAATAGGTAATTGGCTTAAAAATTGGCTGTGCTAAATTTGGACCCAATCGGACCATTTTTAGAACCCCTTTCCATTTATAATAATATTTCACAAAGTGACTTTTATGACAATGCCTCGCTTTAAAACTAAACTAATTATAATATAATTTGTGGAACTAAGTGGTATAGGGTATTGAATGATGGCATATAACATTTTCTCTTGTTTTGTTATATACTTTTTCCTATTTGAGCTTGGTACCCGTTTAAAAAAATTAACAAAAAAAGAAAATGAATGAAATTTAATCCAATACACGTACGTACATCAAGGACGAAAGATTTATAAATATTCCAAGCTTTTTTCTTACGTATGTTGTTCTATAGCAAGAGTATAGGTACATGGTAACCTCCGAAGGACACGATTAATTGGTATTGTGCCAGACTTCAAAAAACAGGATTCCGTTTCAATTGTGAGAAGAACACAAAGACTTATGTTTTACAATTTGTTGGTCTTTGTTCATAACACTTTTTCTTTATATCAAATATTTAATATTTTTCAAAGGAATTATTTGAAAATCGTGTAATGCGGGGCTTCAACTATCGCGTTCTTCGGTAGTTACCTGTAATAATACTCAGTTTTCTTACTTACGGGATTTTCACTATATGTTCTTAGCATTCTTAATTCTAATTCTAGAAAGAGAGATGATTTGACTTTGCTCTCTCCAGCAATGTTAACTAATCATTAATTAGCCTTAACGTTAGCCACCCTTCCAATATTCCCTTTTAAAAGGAAATCATTATAAATAGAAATAATAATAATAAGTAAAAAGAAGAAGAAGAAGAAGAATGTGTCTGTCTAAGCGCATAATTATTGCCTGTGTATAATGTCTCAAATAACGGGTAGTCTGAGAAAACCAATTACATACATAAAACAAAAGCTTTATTACATATGAAATAAATAAAATTGTTGTGTATACATACCTACCTACCTACCTACCAACCTACCAATTACTACACTTACTGGTACCGGGTATTGGGTATTAAACTATAAAACATTCTCTCACTTGTAAAAATCTACAATATTTGTCTCCCCGCAAAGCGTATACGTAGTACCACTTAGTTATTATATCGCATATAACTTCGTTATGTTGTAAAAATCTTTAACAGAAAAACAAATAAATCATATTATTAATAATAAATTTTTGAACAGTGATACATAAAAGAATAAGAGAACTATACCACAGCAACAGCGCTAATGAAAATTGTAAGAAGAAAAAAAAAATAAATAAATAAAAATAGCGATTCTTTAAATCCTTCACATAAGATTGGGGGCGGGGGAAGCATTCCGTTCTATTTGCGGCAACATCAAGGACGTGTCAGAGATCCAACAAAATAAATATATATTTGATCAGCATCAAAAACTGAGTCACATATGTCCGTATGTCCGGGTGTCCCTCTGTTGTTAACATTCTCTCACAGGCTGTAAACTTTAAGATATTAACACTTGTAGCAGATTTCTATTTCAATTGGACTAAATTGATCAAGAGCCACGCCCACAAATTATAAAAAACTATCTGGCTGCTCTAAAAATTAAGCTATAAAGTTGAAATTTAGTTTATATACATATGTATAATCGATGTGCCAAAAAAATGGGTCGCTCACACAATTTACAAAAATCATTATTCAGAGTAGAAATCGCTTCGCATGCTAATGCCTAACAAACAGACTCTATTAAAGGACGTAATCATACACCTGCCACGCCCACTAATTGTATATAGATGTGGAGGGTATTTAAGATTTTTTTTACTGTTTCTTTTACAATAATTTTTTGTGCTTTTCTTCTTCTTTTTTTGAACACACTGAGAGGGGAACAGGATGAAATACTTATATATAACATTTAGACGCATATGAAAAACATCAAACATAAAACATAAATTACACATAAACTATATTATATGAGAAGAGAAATACTTGGAAAAATAATGGTGCAAACTTTTTGGAAAGTTGTTGTGTTAAAAATAAAAATAAAGCCTAAGCTGTAATTGATTAAAGAAGATGATAAAAAATAACTATAAAAACATTGAAACATAGAAAAATGATCACAACCGAATAATAAAATAAAACAAAAACAATAGGAATTTAAAACATTATACAAGAATATACCAATAAATTAAAACATAAACAATAACAACAACAACAACAACAAACATATGTAATCTTTAAATTTTGCTTATTCCAAAAACAAAACAAAAACAAAAAATAAAAACGGAGCACGATGTTAAGCGTTAAAAAGAAAAACACAAGAAAATGAAAAAATTAACAAGCAAACAAAATAAATTAAAAAATAATTAAAATCATGGAAAATAGCCATTAAACACTTTAGTATTTAGAAAGAAAAAATACCAACAATTTTATAAGAAAGAATAAAAACAAAATTAAAAAAATTATTAAAATACAGCAACTAAGGTTTTTAAGTTGTTTTATTATTATTTTTTTTCAATCATCAACTATCATCAATATGACAACAAAATAATAATAAAAAAACAAAATTGTTAAAACGTTACATTATATATATATATTTTTTTTAAATAATAAAATAACGCCCATTAACTAGAAAATTCAAAAACATATTACACCAAATAAAAAAAACAATAATAATAATAACAAGTAAGAAAACTAAATTTGGCTTAGGCCAAATCTTAAATACCCTTCACATCTGTAAGTGTGGGCGTGGCAGGTGTATGACTACGCCTTCTAATAGTGCATGTATTACGTATCAGCTTGCAAGTCGAGTTTTTATAGTGAATACGGTTTTTTGTAAATTGTGAGCGTGTCTGTTATCCAACCACGCCCATTTTATGCACCAAATTTCAACTTCTTAGATCAATTTTTGTGGCAAATATATAGATTATTGTCTATTGTCTGTTATCAGACCACGCCCATTTTTTGTATATCGATGAATAAATAAGTATACCAAATTTCAACTTAGTAGCTCAATTTTTATGGTGATATATAGATATTTGTCGATTGTGGGCGCAGCTCTTGACCGATATTGCCCATTTTGAACCTGCGTGCAGAAACTAAAAGTAGCTACATAAAATTTCAGCTCAATATCTCAAAATATGCGCCCGTGAGAATGCCAACAACGTACGGACATCCACGTCTAAATCGATTCCGTTTTTGATGCTGACCGAAAATATATATCGTTCTGGGGATTGCAAACGGAAAGACAAACATGGTATATATCTATCTTATGTGGAGGGTATAAGAATAAATAAAAACAAAAACTTTAAGACATCCTTAGCAAATAAATAATTACAAAAATATAAAAAGAAAATTCATACATATTTAAAACAATTACTTTGTTTTACGCCTAAAAACAAAACTACTCATACAAGCACACTCCATGCACTCTTTATACCTTACCCTATAGAAACTTATTCAGAATCCTTTTTACCACGTTCAACTGTCTGATGTTTGTCCATGTCTGACTAGAGTACTTTTACAAGTTTTCATACCTTCCACATAAGATATATAAATATACCAAGTCTGTCATTCCATGGATAATACCCAGAAGGAAGGGAATCAACATCATAAACTGAACCGATCTAGACAAGTATGTCCGTGCCTCCATGTGTCTGACCGTTGTTGGCATTCTTTCTGGTGGTAAATTTTTCAAATATTGAAATACTTTTAATTTCTGTACGCAAATCGCTTTTAAAATTAAGCAAAATCGTTCAAGAGCCACGCCCTTAATCGACAAAGATCTATTTATCTGCCATAAAAAGTAAGCTATGAAGTTGAAATTTGATTCACCTAAGTATAATTACGTCTTTTATCTATACGCCAAAAAAGGTACCACAAAGTTGAACTTTGAGATACACATTAACATTTAGCTCAACCAACAATCTGCCAAAAATGGGCATGATCGGTTAACAGACACGCCCACAATTTACAAAAACAGCGTACTCAGCGTAAAACGGGATTTTCTAACTAATCGATAATACATACCCTATTAAAGGGTGCAATCCTAAACTTGCCACGCCTACTGCTTGTATGTGAAGGCAGATGTGGAGGGTAATTAAGATATGGTCTGAGCCAAATTTAGTTTTTTTTCCTTGTTATATTTTTCTCCTTCTACAGGGCATGAACAAAATAATATGAACACCATGCAATATAGTACAAGTTGTTGCATGTTCGCAATGCTGCTTCCGTGTAAATAATGAGACGCGCAGGTCACTTGTACTTTTTATTTCCGCGACGCTGCAAACAATTAACGGATCAGTAAAATGTGCGATCTCTCAGACAAAATCAGCGAAGAGGAATAGTGAGCGAAACTCAAAGTTAACTGGCAGAGACCGACAAACATTAAACAGTGACAGCAAAACTCAACACTCACTTGAGTTATAATGTTTCGACAAAAACCAGACGGCGGTAGCTCCACTAACTAAGCTAACATTCACGGAAGAGCTGCAATTGCAAAACGTCTTGTGTCAGGTGTTCAATTATTTTGTCCAACTCCGTAAAGTACAGCACTCTGAAGAAACATTTAAATATTTTCATGAAATTTCATTCTTCACTCATTAAATCTGTTGCTCTCAGTTTGTGTTCGGTCTCACATACCATCCATAAAGTATTCCACAAACATGATTAACTCATATCTAAATAAAATAAAATAAAATAAATTACCAAAAAGTACACTTATATAGTCTATACAAACACTAAACAAAATATTGATCTTTAAATATCACACCAATCCACAAATGTTATTATAGTTCATTGAGATTCATTTCCATTAAAAAAAAAGAGCCCAGGCAGACACATATAAACATATACATATATATACAATACATAGAACGATAAAAAATCCCATTAAAATTATGAAAAATAATTTAAAAACAAAGAAAAAATAAATATATACATAAACTGCCAAAAACTTTAAAAGTTTGAAGGACAGTTTTGTCGTTTCACAAAAAATATAAAAAAAGAAAGAAAAGAAAATTAATTGAAAAAATAATAAAACAAAAAAAAATAAAACTAAACTTAAGTCAAATTAGTTAATTATTGATTTGAATTTTTTTGTTTTTTTTTTCTGCTCTTTCTCTCTTGTAATATAAAAATAAATATTGTAGTTATATTAACATAAAAAATTAATAAAAATTAAAAATATTTAATAATAAAAATTATAGAAAATAAAATAATATTAAAAATAAACCGTGTTTTTTTCTTTCTAATCAATTAAGTAAGCTGCCAAAAAACAAGTAAGAAAACTAAATTTGGCTTCGGCCAAACCTTAAATACTCTTCACTTTTACAACGGTGGACGGGGTAGGTATATGATTATGCCCTCTTACGTGCATCTGTTATTAAACCACGCCTATTTATAGCATACTGATGAATGGAATAACTATAGATATACACTTACGACAAAGGGTATATAAATTTTGTGCAAATATTTATAACTCCTAAACGGCAAATGCTACACCCACCTTCAATTATACCGATCCATTGTCTGTCCGTCTCTCTGTTCTATTTTATGGAAATCTTTTTATAGCAAAAAATCTCAATTCGTAATACTTTTTGACAAATTTGGGTAAAGTATACTCAATTAGTTTTATCATTGGCTGTAACTAATTTGAACCAGATCGGACCATTTTTAGAACTTTTTATTAACAATATTTTCAAAAGTGAATTCTATGACAATAGCTCACCTCAAGAGGTGTGTGGTATTAAGTTTAAAACATATTCAATTGTATTTAACCTTAATGTATAATCAAATTATATACCTTTATTATTTATAATTAAATGAATATTTCATAAGTGATTTATTTGTAGAGTTTTATTGAATTCCAAATTTTGTTTAATTTTTTAAAATTTTATTTTAAAAATGTTTACTACAAAGACATGTGAAATTCTATGTTTAACGTTTTTTTTTTTGTTTTTATATATAAGAATGAAGTTAGCGTACAAAAGCATTGAAAATTAAAAATTTTAAATAACAATAAAATAAACTTGAACGTTTTCCTTACTTACGATATATGTATAATGGAAAAAAGGAATTATACAAAACAAAAAAAAATTAAAAGTACTTTGCTTTTGTTTTGAAAGAAAAAAAAAAAATTGACAAAGTTAAATGAAATGTATTGTTTGGTATAATGTTTGACGTTCCTTTATTTATTTTTTTTCTAATTTCTAATGTAATAAAATTTTAAAAATATATTTTCTATGGAAATATATATTTAGTAAAAATTTATTTAATTTGCTATTGTTATCTCCCAAAAATATGAAAAAAAAGGTTAAAAAAAAAACAGAAGAAAATGCTTTAGGCTTCAAACATATACTCTGCAACACTTTAGGAAAGAATTGAAATATTTATACCCCGCTCCACCTAAGATAGAGTAAATTATGTTTGTAACTTCTAAATGGCAAATGCCACAACCACCTTCATTAATACCAATCGATTCAGAATTAAAATTTGGAACGATTCAACAATGTCCGTCTTTTCATGTACATTTTTGGGCATTTTTTAAGATATTTTTATGAAATTTGGTATAAAATTTGTTGAAGAATAGTTAATTGTCTTATTAACCTGATTGTACCATTTTTATAACCCCTTTCTATATAGCGATATTTCCCTAAATGATTTATATGACAAGTTCTCTAAGTTCACTAATATAATTAATTATTATTATAATTATAACATAATTTATGCAGGAAAGTTGTTCGGATTTGATCGATTATAAACTTGTTTACTAAATTTTCATTTAGTTCAGTGGTGCAGAGTTTATGTTTAGGGCCCCCTTACAACAACTCTAACTGTTGTTGGTGAATGTTATAAAAATTCTCTCTCGTGATTGGTTTTATTTTGGGGGGAATAACGGTATATTTGTTTGTTCCATAAATTGTTTTTCTTTTAAGTGCTTTCTTTTCTTTTTTTCTCTCTTTCTAATTCTACTTTGCATATTTTAAAACGTGCTGTAGGATTGATTTTCTTTTTTTTTTTTGTATTCTTATAAAAGTGTGTAATCGATAATATTTTGCAGATATTTACTTTATTTAATTTATTTTTATTTTAATTATTAACTATATTCGTTCGTTCGCTAAAGTTTAATTAGATTTAAAAAAAAATTAAATAAATATATTTTTAAAAATCATTTCATATATTTCTTATACAAACCTGATATAGCAGTAGCATGAATAATTGCCGCATGAATGTTTTCCTACTCTTTATTCTGAATAGAATATTACTGCGACTGAAAATCAAGAGTGATTCAAGTTAGGTTCTATAGAAAATAAATTCGAAATTCTCTTCATTCGTATTCGTACTAAGTTGAGTAATATGGAAGATTAAAAAATAACATAGAATGGTGAGTTATGAAAACATAAATAAAAACGAGAAAAAAAACTAAATTTGACTGAGGCCAAATCTTAAATACCCTTCACATTTTTAAACACAAACGATGGAAGCGTGGCAGATACATGATGACGCCCTCTAATTATGTATCTATGTATATGTCAGCTTGCAAGTCGAGTTTTACGTTGAGTACGATTTTTTTTTTTTTAAATGGGCGTTTTCATTATCCCACCATGTCCATTTTTCTCACATCAATGGATGACATAATTGTAGAGGGCGTAATTATATACCTGCTACCCCCCCATCATTTGTATTAAAGAAGTGGAGGGTATTTAAGATTTGGCCTCAATCAAATATAGTTTTTTTACGTTTTTTTTAAATTTAAATTCACATCACACTCATTGCACCTTAGTTGTTCATTCTTTTCATTTCAATTCTACGTAATATTCTATTCTATACAATACTCTCTGGTTTTATAATATACCTTTATCTCCTTATTTTGTCGTTGTTGTTGTTGTTTTTTATTATTTTTTTTAAACTTTTTTCTTTTTAACTCTGCATAGTATATAATTAATGGCTTCACTCTTCACCATTCGTTTGTTGTATTAGAGAATTATTAGAGTTGGTTGTTGGAGTAGTAGTAGGTGCTGTAGTTGTTGTTGTCATTATTGGCGTTGTTGTTGTTGTGTTGATTTTTATATCCGTATTGAAACATTTTGGCGGTTGTAATAAATCTGTATATTGTAAGAGAGCTTCTCGTAGAGAACGTGACACCTCCGGCGACGTTGTTGTAGTACAATCCACCAAATATGGATATAGACCAATTAATTGATCCCAAGCCGGTTTGTTGACTAAATAAAAAAATAAAAAAAAATTTTTAATTATCTCCAAAACCTTGGTTGGTTGCCGTTCATACTTTGCCGCTAATTTCTACGGACAGTGTTCTACGCCTGTTATGGTACTAATTTAGATTATAGGACTAAGCTACCGATTAATTTGTTTATTATTTTGTCCGCCTGTCCATATTAATTTGTGTTTAGAACAGGATTTTTCAATAAGGACATAAGATAACATAACATAAGTTTCAGCGCTTCAAATGATCAAGAGACTACTAGAGAGAGTTGTTGAGTTAATTCACTCTTGTAAGAGTGTAAGCAAAGATATTTTTGTTAAATTTCCCACAATGTTATTTGAGAAATTCCCAATTCCTGTTAACGACATGGCAATGACTGATTTTTGGTGCATTGTCTTACTAGCTTAGGGGAATAGTGCGATACTAAATGGTCGTCCTTAACGTACACGACTACAATATTTTCATGCATTCATATAAGAAACAATCTAAGTAATGTTACCTTTGGAAGGAGGAGCTTTTTTCATAGACACAACTAACGTAGCAATGGCTTTTAATACAAAGGAAATCTCCGAAAGGCGAAATCTGTTAAATTAGGCATTAAATCATTTATTTTTATATAAATGAAAACATTCCAGTCACCTTGGTAGTGGACACTTGCCACTTTGACGTTCATCGTCGTTGAAACGTTTTAATACTTCCTGAAAACGATGCAATAGAGCGGTAACGGCTAAACGGCCAGCAAAATCTTTACCACCGGGCACCGAACAATTGCTGCGACTAATAGCCGCTGCTATATTAGCATTCAAAATGTTAGCCGTTGAGCTGCCGCTATTGCTCATGTTTGATAAGCGATTGTTGTTGTTGCAATTATCATCCAATAGTGAAAATTGTAGCAACGTTTCAAAGCATGTTTTGGCAAATATTTCGCGCAGCTTCCAATCAGACTCATAGTATATATTGGAATCGGAGGCGGAATGTATGGAGCCTTTGTTAAGCAACACCACCATTTGCATAATGAACTGATGAGGCATTTCATGAGCATATGGTAACACTTCGTCACGCAACAATTCAATAACCTGACAATCGATGGTCTCATCCAAAACAATCTCCTCAAGACCACGATCCTCCACCGTACAAACGCTAAACAATCAGGCAAGAAATTCATATTTAGCTTCAGTTATGTTATGTGTACAATGTAGGGACGTGATGTTAGTACCTCACTGGGAATAGAAACTTGTCAAAAGTGTCAGCTAAATCGTCCCACATGCTGGCGAAGTAATTCGGTTTGACACGTGCCACTTTCAGGCCTGTAAGCAGCACGGTTATAAGACTGGATATGGCCAACTTCCAAGTACTCGAAGCCAAACATTTATATTTCATGGCCAAGGGTGTGCGTAGAGCCTTTAAAAACATTCCCGTTCATATCACTGGTTTCTTTATAATCTATACCTATAGTCATCAAATACCTTTATAATCTCGTGTAAGATATGCTCCTGCACTACCGGCTCTGCCGTGGCTGTACATTGATACAGCTTTACGCATAAACTAATCGCTTTCTCACCAAACGGTATATAATTCATGCTGACCACCTCTACGGTGGCATTGACGGTAGCATTGTTGTTGTAATGATTACCCACCTTTGAATACTTTTGATGATCGCTGATTTGCAATGTCGGCGGTGTACAAGCAAATTTACTAAATAATAACAATTGGCGGAATATGACGGGCACTAAATGCCCCAAATTTGTTGTTTCTTTGGTAGCTTCCTATTATATAAACAATGAAAAATATATTCTTTTTAGTTGTTATAATAATTAGTGCAAGTACGGGTATGTTATAGAATTGCATAAAGTCTCCAAAAGTACGGTTAAAAATTAACTTCATCACACACACATACATAATACTTATGCATATACATTTCTACGGCTTACAAGAATTACTGTCTGTGGTATGTATTAATAAGAAAAAAGCTCTCGAATAATAAGAAAGTAATTATTCGTGGCATCCCTGTGTTAACCAAGCGGCTTTTTAATAAGGACATAACAATTTTGTTTTTTAATTTAAACACCCAATAATTGAGATATTGGGCTGAAATTTATTCCCGGTACAGTGCACATGATACATTTAACTATGGAATTATGATCTCCTACATATGATCACCGCAAGCACATTTGCAATGATCGATTATTTGGAGTCAATATTCCCTCACTCTTACTCATATCGTCCTAAACTTTGGCCAATTTCGCTTTTATTTTTGTTCTCGAGCTTCTCTAACGTTGTTGGTTTGTTGGCATAAATCAAGAACATTTCCTTAAGTCCTTCGGTTGTGCCATTTTTATAACTTTTATGGATATAAAAATAAATTCAATGGCATTAAATCCCATGAACGAAAGTCATTTCTCAAAACTAGCTGACTAGCTCTGTGGCAAAAGCCATCATCTCATGTCAAGGCCTACTCTTACGACCATAACATGACGATCATTTTCTTTAATAAAAAAATTTGATCCAATCACATCTCCTAACATGAAATCCACACCACACGGTCGGTCACCTCTTGTAATAAAGTCTATTGAAGCATATCCAAAATATGTCCAATAACTTATATATATGAATTTTGCTTATACCAATAAAAACTATTAAGCCATAAATAATGGTTTTTCGATTATGATCAGGATTACGATCAGGATTTTCACCGACTAACAGTTGTGGTAGTAAATTTTCATAATTTCCAAACGTTGTCTGTTTATCAACTTCATCATTATAAAATTCTTAATCTTTACTGACATTTTGACATTAACAGATCACGCAAAACGTTCATGGGTGCATTCGTATTAAAATATTAAATTGTTATGTCGCTATTGGAAAACCCATTACATATGAACGTGGTGGGTACGATATCGAACAAAACAAAGACAGATACATTTGCATTTACAGTTACAACTGTAAACAGTTACTTAATTTAACAGCTTGACATTATCAGGTTTTTTATAATAAATATCTATGTTGATACAAAAATGTACCTTTTGTATCATTTCCATGCATTCCAAAATGCTATCATGTAAAGGGGTCAACAGTGATTCCGATACTGATGACATTATATAGGGTACAGCTTCCGTTTGTACTGGTATACAAACAGCATTTGTTAAGACATTACAAAACTTTTCAAAATCATTTGATTTGAATCTGTTTTATGAGATTAATAAAAAGATAATTTTTAATTTTTTTTTATGAGATTAATAAAAAGATAATTATAGAAAATGTATAGATTTCTGAATATACCTTTTTTGAATATGATAGAATATGGCCGGGAATATTTGTATTAAGGCTGTTAAATATGCTTGACTTGGTATATAGAAGTCTTCTGGATGATTCTCATGTTGAGATTTCATCGTCACTTTAGTACTTTCAATACCAATATTCAACCAGATTTTCCAAGCAATCTTCAATTCGAAATTGTTATGTTATAAAAGCACAACAACACGATTCTCTACAAGAACACTACACTTACATTCCACAATTCATCGTCTTTCACTTTAAGCGTGTTTTCATTTGGCGGTGTGTCCGCCTTTGCAGGACATTTGATTTCCGAATTATGATACATAATCTCTTGTAGAGATTTTAAAGCGGCCAGCGACACTTCACCATTTTTACTTAAGGCGGCATTTTGTATAAATTCCAATATTAGTGACCATGCCCGACTAAAATCACCCAACATTTGTATCAGGTCTCGTTTGGTATTAAACACCTATAACAACTTTTTAACTTTAAAACGTTCATGAGATTATTCAAAAAACTTACCCTACACACTCCGGATAAAGTCAATACTTGAGTCTCAGCCCATTGCTTTTGAGCTGTATTGCGTGAATGATGTATTAAAATATTGCCACTGGCATCAACTTTTTCATTGCTAGCCGAACTGGACAGAGCTCGTACATTATCTAATAAGGGAAATAATACTTGCCAAACCAACGCCTGCCAGGTGGGTGGATTCAATAAACTGCCATGTGCTGAGATCGTTGAAAATAATGTTTGACCAGCCGATTTACGTACAGCTGGCCTAGAATCCACACAAAGTTCACCTTAACGATAATGAAAAAAATTTTAAAAATTCTAAATTATTCGAATATTTTCATTTTTTAAAAATAATTAATTTCATTAAATAAATAGAAAAAACAAGAGAGAGAAAAAACTAAATTTGGCTAAGACCAAATCTGAAATACCCTCCACATTTACAATAGTGGGCGTGGGAGTTATGTTATTACGCCCTCTAATAGTGTTTGCGTTACGGTATCATCTTGCAAGTCGAGTTTTATGGTGAATATGGTTTTTTGTACATTATGGACGTGTCTGTTATCCGACCATGCCTATTTTTGGCAGTTCGGTAGATGGATATACATACAAAATTTCACTTTCTTAGCTCAATTTTTATCGTAGAAAAAATGGATTTTTGCCCAAGGAATCCTATAGAAAATAAACCGAATTGGATCATTTTTAGAACGCCTTCCCATATAACGGAAGCTTTTATATGGCAAAAAATCGCAATTTTTAATATTTTTTTGATAAAATTTGTTAAAGAATAGTTAATTAGCTTAATAATTGGCTGTAACTAATTTGAACCTGATCGGACCACCTCACGAAGTGAGTTTACTGACACAAACTGAAAATGTCGAGTATAAAAATGCTATTTAATTAAAGAAAATTTACTTATTTACAACACTTACCCAATTTGGCGTATAAACACATCCACAATTTATCAAATTGTGGCATTTTAACAGTGCCCGGAAAGTCTGGCAAAATGGCAGCATCGTCTACTTGGGTGGACATTAATTTATCTTGATTTTGATTAAAGAAATCCGATATATTCCACTAGAGAACATACAACAACAACATTCATTTTAATGTATAAATAAATGAATGAGTCAGCCCTCTACACATACTTACCATCAAACCAATTGCTGTTAAGGAAATATTTAATTCTTGCATTTGCGAACCAAATTTGGCAGCTGTACTAATACATAAAGGCAAACAACGCCACGGCATTACGGTAAGAAAATCGGTTATAACCAATTGTAGACATTGAAAAGCTGTACGTATTAACGGTTCACCATGGTGTTCATTGACAGCACCAATTATCTCAATAATGGCTGGCCAACCGTACGACAATATTTCACCAGCTCCATTAAGTATTTGTAAAACGCAATCCAATTGTCGTTGTCTGACGTCCGCATGCATCACCGTAGATAACTCGGACAAGGGATTTAAAAGCATTATTTGTAAAGCCTATATAAAAATAATTGAATATTTTTATAATTGTTTTGTACAAATATTTCACATATGCAGATGTGTACCATGTTCTCTTTTAAGGGGTGGGTGTGTTTGTATTGTAGAGCGGATTTCACTAAATATGTAACAGCTTCTACGCCCCATTCACGCATGCGTATATGACGATGTTGACACACTTCCAACAAATGATTGGTCAAAGGTCGCCACAACACTTCTATGCGCGGCATATTAACCAAACCGGTTTCCAACAGTTTAGCGACAGCAAATAGTGACGGTTCCTTAAAGTAACGGTTATATGTAATTTTTAATTTTGAAATTTGTTCTTTTTATTTTTTTGTTAGATCGTAAATTCAAAATTCGTTATACAAAGAAACTGATTCGATTTAATCCAATTTTGAAATACGAAAATTTTAGGCTGAGAAGATGTCTTTTATGCCCATCTTACCACCCAATTAAAAAATATTTGAAATAGAAAACCCAATACACCCCATACCCCCGGTTCGACTATTCTAGGTATCGCCACTCTCCACCACCTTTAGCTTGAAAACAATTGTCTTGGACAGACGAACATGTTAAAATCGGTACAGAAAATTACTATATATAGTGTATATGTACTTGTGGAGGTAGGTAATAAAGTTTTAAAAATATTACCCTATTGGCATACGCCAACTCCATGGCTTCGTGTGATAGTTTACATAGAGCATCAATTAAGTGATGTAGAGCTACATCATCCAAATACTGACTGGATTCGAACAGTTGACTTAACATTTGCGACAGAACTGGCAAATCAGCCATAACTGCCGTTTGTATGCCAACATTGGCCTCGGCAGCGGGTTTTGGGAATGCCTGCAAACTGCCCCCAGTTGATGGCTTTAAGCCCAAGATCCATACTAAATGTTGTAGCGTTTGTAAGACAATGTGCCACGAGGTACCCAAAATGCTGCCATTGCTGTGAGCCAACACCAATATGGCGCGCATGCATTGTAAATTTTTGGTTGTTAACATGACCGGTGCCTGCATGACGCTGTGTGGTAGAGAGGCACTGGGTAGTGGAGTGCCAACAGCAACAATTTGTTGACGAAAATCACTGGCATCCGTGCAAGTGCTAATAAATTGATTGTTCAAATCTTGACTATTGGAACGGGTGTGACCTGAAAATGTTTTATTCATTTTTAAGTCTCTAAAAAAAGAAACAAAAAACAATTCACTTACAACGTAAATCCACATCGAGAATGGGATTATTGGCAAATATGGACATGGCGTAGTGTGGCGGAAAGGAGGCACGACATATGGCCATAATAAAAGCGTCTCGTGGATTCAGCAAATCTAATATACCGCACAGCGCGGCATAATTTTGCATCGCTTTCAATATATTATCAGTTGAAGCCTCATCAATGGATGCATCTACCAGGGGTACAAAGGCTGACAATAAGCCAGACCAGCTGGAGTTAATTAATTGTAAACACAACGGTTTATGTTCCTCTTCCGTTATAACGGCCGTATTATAACTGGGATGCTGTTAAATAATAAGAAAATTTATCAAAAACGAAAAACAAAAAATTCAATTCATTTCGATTGTTATACCATTTCCGGGGTACGTTGTATCACACCGCCTATAGAACGTGTTATATCCAACAATATAGCATAAGCTACGGATATGCCATAACTGTCCGGTATACTGGGAGCATCTACTTTATCCAACATTTCCAAACTAAAGAGAGAAAAATTTAATTTTTTCCATTAAATGAGAAACAAAACAAACAAAAATATCACCATCACTTACTAAACTGCTTTAGATAGACCGGGTGCAAAGGTGGCCACCAAAGGTAAGAAGGCTCCGCGAAACACAAAACCACATTGATTGCCGGCATTATGAGCCATTAGCGCGCTCAACTGAGATGTTCCAATCTGTTGACCATTCAATGCTAGGACAGAATAATAATAATCCTAATAAATATTTAGTATATAGTATATATATAAATATATATATAAGATACTAAAAGTACAAGAGATAAGCCCTGAATATTTATACCACACATATACTAAGTTTGTCATCCCATTTGCAACACCCACAAGGAGACATCAGACACTCTACAAAGTTTAAATATTCTTGATCAGCATTAAAAACTGAGTCAATCTAGACATGTATGTCCGTGTGTCCGCGTGTCTGTCTATTGTTTGCTTTCTCAAAGTCGTAAATTTAATGATATTAATCTGAATTATTTCTTACTCGTTATTGCATGCAGATCGCTCTTTAAATTGGGCAAAATTGGTCAAGGGCCACGCCCATAATCGCGTAAAAATCTATATATCTATGACGTTGAAATTTGGTACATATATTTATAATTACGCCATCTACAAAAGTGAGTAAAATGGGCGTGGTCGGATAACAGATACGCTTACAATTTACAAAAAAGTAATTTTAAAGCATAAAACTCGTCGTGCCGGTTGATATTTAATGGATGCACTATTAGGGGAGTTAATTACATACCTGACACGCCTACTGTTTGTAAGTATATGTGGAGAGTATTTAAGACTTGGCTCAAAACAAATGTAGTGCTTTTTTTTTACTTGTTTTTAGTTAGCCTTTCATTTTAATTTCATTCACTTCACAGTATTTGAGATTGTTAAATATATTGGTTCACCTTAAACGCTTACACAGAGACTTACTACTTATTAACTTACCAACTGAAGCATTTATTAGCGAATAGCGTACGTATGTGCCCAATGATGTGATCATATCTTGTACAATATTGGTGGCATGATTTTTACAATCGTACGATTTGCAAAAGAACGCGATCAGCATCGCTTTCGAAACTAATTTATGTATAACTTCCAAAGCTAAGGCGCGTTGCCAGTGGGGTTTATCTGGATCTAAAAATTTTATAATCAACGATAAAAATATTTCACACTCCGTTACCAGGATTGTGTGATATTTTTGTATAAGTATTCCCACCAAACGTAACAAACGCATACTGATCGGAAAGTACGGCTTTTCTGTTGGCAATATATTGGCATTACCGCTATTCGTATTTTGTGTTGGTAATGAACGATGTTTTATGTTCGGTGAGAATAATTTTATAACCAAAGCACAGACACGTTCTTTGAGTAATAAACGAAAATTGCGATTTTCATGAAAAATGGCACTAAAATTTGTTAAGACCGCTTCCAATAACTCGAGACCAAATGTACGGGTCATTTCAGTCATACCGGTTAGCCAGATGGGTGGATCAGCATTCACCAATTGAACCAGATCCTATTGAGTAGAGATTTCTGTCAGATTCTTTTGCTTCAAAATGAATTTGAATTTGTTTTCTTACCTGAAATAATAAAAAAGCATCTGAAGCAAATGTTTGCATTTCATTGGGACCACCACCACCACCACCACCTGAGCTTCCACTACCCACACTACTTTCGCTTATATCAACATGTTCAGCAGCATTACTGGCGCATTCTTTTTGCTGTAAATTTGTCAACGAATCCTTTTCCAAATACACCCGTTCAAACACTAACGACACCAACTGTCTTATGGTGGCACCCGCCGTATTAACAATCGTGGAATTTTTTGTGTAATGTAAACGAAAACAAAGTACCAGCGATTTGGCTAAAGTTTCTCCATGTACCACTGTATTGGTGGTTAGGAGCAGGGTAACAGTTTGCAGAACTTTCACTTCCTCAATATTATGCTCCATCAGCATCCAGAGGGCATCTGTTATATAACGTGCACCTTTTTGATCAACCACTTGCTGTGTGATAAGACGTTGCATCATACCCAAACAGAACTATAATGCAGAAAAAAAAATTAAGAAAAAAAATATATATATGCTGAACTATATATATGACTCACTTTACTAATTTTCAAATCTTTGGTTTCACAGCCCTGTACTAGAGGATATAAAATTTGATTCACCGTATAGTAAACGGATTGTTGTTGGTTACCGCCAGCTGTAGATAGTTTGGATATAGCCTCTTCGCAGGACTATATAAAAAGCGTTCATCAAGAATTAATGGTAAAATACATTGTTTGAGACTACAAGTTTTTCTTCACACGTATTACGAACATATACACCCATTTAAATATTTACTATTTATTAATCTATCTATTAATACGTATCTATTAATATTAAAATTAGCTTAGGAAATCAGATCATATTACAGGTATAGTTGTACTGTGATAGGGTGTAGCTTGCTATTTTTCATTTATGCCCTACTTATATTATTTTATTACCTCTTTAATTTGTGGATATTTCTTTTTAGTTTCCAATGATAGTGTTTTAAAATCAGCTTGAAGAGCTTCAACAAATCTTTGTACCGAATCTCCATTTCCTCCAACAGCACTTGAGGCTGACGTACGAACAAACGACATTTTCTTTACACAATTTTTTTTTTTTTTTGTTCTAAATTTGTTGAAATCGTATTGTTTTATTTTAATTTTTATATTTACAGTTAATGAAATGGTAATTGTAGTATTTAGTTTACATTTGTGTAAAACGCTTTAATATATTTTCATTTTTCACTTTTTGCACCAAATTTATAAAATATTTACGTATGGAATATGTAGTCTTCTTCTTATTGGCACAACTTAACTAATCACTGGTAAAGTAATACTTATAAATTAGCGTAACCAGATGGTTAATAAAAAATGTACCAGTTTTTGGGATTAATTAAGGCATATTTTCTTGTAAAATGGCGAAAAAACGAGCGATAAAATGGCGAAATATGTTTTTTTCTTTAGATTGCATGAAAACGAGTATTTTTAGGTAAAAGTCCTAAATTTAACAACTGTATTATAATAAGGCAAAAGTAATAAATTTAGCAACTATGATGTTGAGAAAAGAAAAAACTATTAGTTCTAGTTTGCAAAAATGATTTATTTGCAAACAAGTTAATAAATTTTCTGCATTTTATATTTATATATATATACACATATACATTGTATTTAAATACATTTTAATTACTTTAAATATGTGAAGAAATATAGTGTTCATGCAAAAGTATTAAAATATTTAATCAAATATGTATAATATGTAATACTCAAAAAAAGTGGCAAGCAAGAAACCCTCTAATACATGTTTAATAAAATTTTGGGTATATTAATTTATACGTTTAATAAGTGGTTAGTGGTCTCTTCATTAAGTTTACTTGGAAAATAAGAAAAAGCCTTTTAATAATAATTAAGGCCATTTTTCTTTTGTCACTCACATTGTGTATTTCTCAACCACGTATGTATGCTTTAAATAAAGTAGAGTTCAATTAAAAAACATTCGAAAATCTATATATTAACCACTTGAAATGATAAGAGTGTAATGTAATACAGTATAATACACTTCAATTCAAGTATGTGTAAGAATGTGTTTACAGAAGGAATTCTCAGATGGGTGCCTTGACGCAACTTTGGTTCATATTTTTACAATACTCACAACTAAATATTACTCATGGACAGCAGCAAAAGGAGCAGCAAAGGATTATAATTAACAGTACTAACAGGTAATACATAAAAATATATATGAAAATTTAGCTATAATCAATATGTAGCTGACACTGCATTCATTATTGGATTCATATTAACAGGACAACAGACATGATCGTCTATAAGAAGCTCTTTATCAATTTATCATAATAAATAATTTAAATGTTGAAAACACGTTTAGAAAATTTATTGCATTTCTTATAACGAAATTATCATTTCAAAAAATTTGAACCTTGCATAAAAAGCTTGGATAAATACTGTGAATATAGCACTTAATTAATACTAGTCGCTCAACACACACAAACACACAGTACAATGGAAAAGTTTGTATCGCATTTCTAATAAAACAAGCGAAAGATTAAACAAATTAACACAAGTATAGATGCTAGTTACATATTCATTCAAACATTTGTTCCACTTTTATTACTAATATATGCAATTAGTTGAAATGTACTACTTTTCAAATTATATATATAATATATAATATAATGTTTGTAAGGAACGTATATTCTTTATATTAGAATTATATAAATGTATGTTTGTATTTATATAGCAGTAGTACTGTAGTAGTCCTACTATTAGTGAGTGATTTCTATTCATTATAAAGTCTACGGAAGTAACTTATCTAAATTTCATTGAAAATTATTGTCCCTAGTATTTGTAAACCATTATTGTTATTATTATTGTTATTGTTGTAATGTTTGTGTGTAATTTTTTTTTTTTAATTATCAACTTGTGCAATATTTGTATGATTTGTTCATTAAATAATAACAACACTGAACGTGTTAATTAAACCGTTACGTTATTATTGTGTCTGCGGTGTATTTAGAAGTGCGTGGAAACGGTGTGAAAGTTAATCATAAATTAAAATATATTTACATTGTGCATAACGTCATTATTTGAATGAATGAATGAAATTTAATCTATTTCCTTTATCATGACCGTCACCGTTACAGTGATTGAAATTGTACATATATACGTAAGGCAATTATACACTTAAAGAAAAAATTCAATGCTTTATGCAATTTGTAAATACCAAATTCAACTTTTTAGGTCAATTTTTGTGACAAATAAATAGATGTTTGACGATTGTGGGCGTGTCTTTTATCCGACTGTGCCAATTTTTGGTATATCAATGGATTTGGTAATTTGAAATACATTTACAAAATTTAAACTTAATAGCTTAATTTTTATGGCAGATAAATATATTTTTGTCGTTTGTGTGACGTGGATCTTGATCGATTTTTATCCCCTTTTTAAAACCAGAAGTATTTGAACAAAATATCAGCTGAATATGTCAAAATTTACGATGGTAAGAGTGCCCAGAACAGATAGAAAATTGTACGTACATGAATTGATATTAATCCCTTTTGGTTAAGCTCATATGACATTTTGCTTAGTACATATTTATATACAGACGAACGAGCAACTATTAATAAATATTCAATGACCCATTAATAAGGTTGTCTTCAATGTTTGCATGCTAACGTTTGTTTTTTTTTATTATAAATAATGATTAAATAGATATGATTAAAAATGAAATAAAACACAATTATTTGCTGTGAAGTGATGGTGATGATGGTGAACGTGAACAGAAGATGCATTGGAGCGACTCTATAGACCAGTTCAATAACATATTTATGGTTATCTCCTTCATTGATGTGCCAACAATAGGCGTGGTCGGATAACAGACACGCCCACAATTAATAAAAATCTATATATCTGCCACAAAAGTTCACCCAGGAACTTGAAATTTGGAATGCGTACACATAGTTATCTCATCCACTGATTTGCCAAAAATAGGCATAGTCGGATAATAGACACGCTTACAATTTACAAAAAACCATATATATATTTGCCACGCCCACCGTTATGGATGTGGAGGGTATTTAAGATTTGGTCTAAACCAAATTTAGTTTTCTTACTTGTTTTTATTCTGACTGTGTCTCTGTCTGTGACTCATTATTTAATTAAACCAGTTATACTAAAAGTAATAACGCTTATTGCTTAATTGTCTAATATGTTTGTAAGTATGTATGTGTGTATATATGAATTACTTTCTATTTATAATCAAACAATTATTCAAGTGCTTCGCTTACCTTCGCTATGTTAAGCTCTTCACATAAATTCGCAATTCTGTTCAATAGTTATTAGTTATGAGATTTATGATATTTAAAAAAAAGTTTAGAACGTGTTGTGATTTTGTATTTAGAAAATTTCCTAAGAATAAGAAAGAAAGAAAAACAACACCAACAAATAACCACAAAAATCTCTCTTGGGATTAGTTTTCCTACGCAATTGAGTTGAAGTGTGCAAAAGTCAGAAGCGTTAATAATTGTCCAAACAACAACAACATTCCATAATAACTATACTAACCTTAAGTTAGTTACAGACAAGTTACATTCTATTAACATTGACTTGAACAAAACACAGGTGCGCTCCCATCCAAATATAACTGACAGAGTTCCTGTTTTTTTTATACCCTTCATGAGAGTATACTAAGTTTGCTATTCCATTTGCAACACCCAGAAATACCACAAAGTATATGCATTCTTGATCAACATCAGAATCTGAAGCGAACTAAGTGTAGGCGTCTGTGTATCCATGCATCTGTCCGTTGTTGGCATTCTCCGAGTAGTACATTTTGAGATTTTGATCGTGTGTGTACGCACATTGCTATTTAAATTGGGCAAAACAGGTCTAGAGCCACGCCCACAATTCACAATAATCTATTTATCTGCCATAAAAATTGCTCAATAAAGTTGAAATTTAGTATATATATTTTTAATTATACCAATTATCGATGTGCTAAAAATGGGCGTGGTCAGACAACAAACATAGCCTCAATTAAAACAAAAAAACTAGAATTCAGAGTAAAACGCGACGGTAATACAGATACTATTAGAGGGGAGTAATCATGTACCTGCCACGCCCACTGTTTGCATCTAGATGTGAAGAGTATATAAGATTTAATGTATGCCCCGATAATATTTTATTGCTTGTTCAATTTATACTCTTTACTAAATTTAATTTTGTTTGGTTTTTTTTTGTTTTGTTTTTGTTTTTACTTCCAGGTTATTAAAGAGAAGATAGAGAAGTAATAAAAGAAGAAGAAGAAGAAGAAGGATGAGAATAATAGAATAGATCAATACTCGCATAACTATCTATAAACTTATGCATGAATGTGAAAAAAAACACAGCAAGCCAGCCAGTGAGTGAAAAAACTGAACCAACCAACTGACTACTCAACCGACTGGCTAAACAATCAATGACTATCCTAAAGGCAAATAATTATTTATCGTTATACATCTTTGTGTACAAACGTGGCGTCACGCAATAGTGTTGCTTTTTAACTAGCCAGCTAGCCAACCAACCAAACAACCAAGCACGGCAACACGTTTTAGTTAGTAGTTGTCTAGGTGTACGTGCAGGCCTCAAATGTGTACATAATCCCGCGTAAAATGGGGAATTTACAAAATACTAGAATCTTGAGATTTTTAATCGTGTTAACGGCAGTCATACTCACCATCTTCATATATGCCTCATACTCCAATAGTCAGACACTGTTACCGCCACCTATGCGTACAGCAGCTTTAATATCCCCCTCCTCCTCCTATACCTACTCATCCTCCTCGTACTCCTCCTCCATGTACAATAACAAATCAAACAACTTGGATAGTAAAATAAATAGCACAGCGGTGATTAGTTCAAAGAAAAATGTTGTACGGCCGGTTGCAGTACAGCAACAGCAGCAACGTACAGAGACTTTAAGAAAGGAATTGATTTATAATAATAATAATAATAATAATAATAAAAAACCACAACAGCAACAACAACAACAACAACAACATCATTATCATCATCGTGAACCAACTATTGATGAGAATGCCAATGAGGTTAGTGTTCCTGGTATCGATGATATGCCAGCTGATGCAAATGCTTTGGAACATTTTGCCAATAACAACAGCAACAATGATTTGCTGCAAGAAGACCAATATGTACAAACGGTTGATAATGCTTTAGGTGAATTTTGATTTTTTTATAGAAATTCCACTTTCTTGTTACTCTTTGGATTAACATTTTTTTTCATTTTCTAATTTTTATTTTTTTGAAGGAAATATTTATCAATCTACTGCCAAGGTCTCAAATGTTACAAGTGGAAAGCACAAAGAAAAGGAATTGTTAACGAAACAGCAGCAACAGCAACAAATAACCGATAATAACAATTACAACAACAATTTAAATAAAATACCAGATTCCGATGTTCTAATACCCACAACGAATCTGCAAAAGTTCATAGAAAGTGCCGACAAAATATTAAAAAATATTACCGTGCAACATATTCCAGGACAACGACTTGCCCCAGAATTTAGCTCACAAGATAACAAACAATGTAAGCATATTACATTTTAATTTTAATTTTAATTAAATTATACACACTCGTCATGATTGCTTTACAATCATATAACAAATCATGATAAGTAAATAAGTCATTAATCGAAACAGAAGAAAACAAGCAAGAAAACTCAAGTTGGCTTATTAAACCAAATCTTAAATACCCTACACATCTTTAATACAAACGATGGGCGTGGCAAGCATATGTTTACGACCTCGAGTAATGTGTGTAACAGCTAGCTTGAAAGCTCAGTTTTACGCTGGGTAGAGTTTTTGTAAATTATGGGCGTGTTTGTTATTCGGTCACGCCCATTTTTGGTATATCGATGAATGGGGTAATTATAAATAAAAAATGGGTTAATTTTTGTGGCGGATTTGTCATCTGCGTGTCTGTACAAAATTTTTTGCTCAATATCTCAAATTTTACGATTGACTCAATTTGTGAACGCCTACTTCTGGAATGTTGCAAATGGAATGATTAACTTAGTATACCCGCCCATCTTATGTGTAGGATATCAAGACACATTCGCTTAGTTGGAAAAAAAGCAGCCTTTGGCCATACATGCTTATGTTCTTGTATATAAATTTCAGCTCCTGCTAAACATCAACTGGAATCACACAAAGATGCTCACATAGCCGCTGGAACGGATAATGTGGATAAGAATAACGCTTTGTCGCCATCAAGTATTTTAAAGATTAAAAACACAAATCAAGTGAGATCCAAACCTAACGAAATATTGACTTCAGCAAAAGCATCATTGGCTGGCGGCAATATAACGGACAATAAAAATGTGACGCCAAAATTAATTCCGGCTGCTGTGTCAACCGATAATAAAACGAATGTTAACGTTACCAAAACACCAGCACCGCATACCCAAGAGATACCAACTGGTCAGTTGTATGAGGCGGGACATCGCAACAATGAAATCGATGTGACACGTTTGTGCCCAAACAAAGGAACCGGATTGAAACTTTTAATACTCATAACATCGGCACAAACACACTTTGAAGCTAGAATGGCGATACGTCAGACCTGGGGTCATTATGCTACCCGCAGAGATGTCTCCACAGCTTTCATTTTGGGACGCACCACCAACACCACCTTAAGTGTCGCTTTAACGCAAGAGAATTTCATTTTTGGTGATTTGATAAGAGGGCACTTTATCGATTCGTATAATAATCTAACATTGAAAACAATCTCGGCTTTGGAGTGGGTGGATCAGAATTGCCCAAAAGCGAAATATATATTAAAAACCGATGACGATATGTTCATCAATGTGCCGAAATTGTTGCAATTCTTGGATATACGCAGCAAGGATAAACGAGTGATATATGGACGTTTGGCGAAAAAATGGAAACCGATACGTAATAAAAAGTCCAAATACTATGTGTCAACGGGACAATTTGGTGCTGCCATATTTCCAGCCTTCACCACCGGCCCAGCCTATGTCATGTCAAGCGACATTATCCATGATTTATATGCGAAAGCATTGCAGCAAGTTTATCTGAAGTTGGAGGATGTTTTCACTACGGGCATTGTCGCCCAAAAGTTAGCCATTCCACGCATACATGTTAACGAGTTCTTAAATCGACGTATCGTCTTTAATCCCTGCAACATACGCAAAGCCATCAGCATACATATGGTGAAAGCCAACGAACAGTTCGATTTGTGGAAGAAACTACTGGACCAGACCACTAAATGTAAATAGTGTTCTCGTAAAGAGGTAAAGTTATTATAAAAAAAAAAAAAAAACAGAAAAAAAAAGAAAAAACCTACCTTGTCTCATAACTGTTCATCGACCGTTCACCCTTAACTTTTGCGGTAGGACGAACATTTAATATTTTGTAGAAGGTGGCATTTCTACCACAGCGTTAGACTAACTTCGTCATAAAAATTTCTAGCAATTCATGCATAATTATTATATGCTTCATATATGTATTATAGACATACTTATATATATATATTTTTTTTAATCTATTTATATTTTTTGTTCCAGAGAGAGCATTTTTAGTTTCATGAAATTATTTAATTTTTACTCAAGAAAAAATACAAATGAAAATGTTATGGTCGATCAAGCCCAACCATTTAATACCCTACACCACTTAGCTACAATTAGTTTAGTTGTGTCAGTTAGAGACTTATCTCTTCGGGAAATATTATTATATGGTAAGGGGTTCTAAAAATACTTCGATCGGGTCCAAAATTATGGGCGCTCCAATTACCACCAGCCTTTTTCATTTTTTACATATTTTTCGAATAATAAAGATCGTATCATACTCACACACACACACACACACACACACACACACACATACAGTTAAGTTGTAAATGTAAGCATAATGTTTAAATAACTTAAAGACACGTTTTTTTTATATAATTTTTTTCTCGTCAATTTACAAACATTTATATGTAGTAGTATACCTATGTAGTACATTTATTGTCACAACGTTTATATATTTTGTAATGGGTTCCTTAAGCTTTAATTCCATCAAGTAATCTCTACTCTAGTTTAGAAAATGGTAACGAAACGCTTTTTATTATAATTTTTTTTTTTTTGTTTTTTGTTTGTTTTTTTTTGAATCTCAATAGCCCGATTCTAGAGTTCGAGTACATTCTTATAAAGAAACATTTGTTAAAAAATGCTCAGCTAAAGCAGCCACCAATGAGAATTGAAATAAAAAAAAACGAACTTTTAAAAAAAAATTTTAATTCTTAAAAATTTTCCAAAAAACAAAAAAAAACATCATTCGATTGCAATAACAAAATTTTCTTATCATAAAGAATAATTTTGTTGATCAGTAAAAATCAGATAAAAAAAATAAATTTTTAACAAAAATATTGATCCATTTCATTTTAAACAATATTAGATCTCGTTTAAATACTCATAATCATCAATTTGTAACACTTTCATTTCATCTTATTCTCATTTATCATTTATATAACTCTTTAGAATCGGGCTATAATCAAATACAATGTTTTTTATACGTACTTCCTTCCTATTCTAATGAGATATCTTTTTACAATCATATTAAAAACAAGGAAAGAAAATAAAAACTAAATTTGGCTCAAGTCAAATCTTAAATACCCTACACATTTATATAAAAATGGTGGGCGTGATAGAATTATGATTACGCCCCGTAATCAGTATATGTATTAGGATCAGCTTGCAAGTTCAGTTTTATTTGGAGTTTGTTTTTTTTGTAAATTGTGGGCGTGTCTGCATTAAACCATCATACCCATTTTTGTTTCGTGGATCAAAGGACCCATTATAGATATGTAGATCTAATTTCGATTTCATAGTTCGATTTTGGTGGCATATTATAAATCGATTTTTGTCAATTGTGGGCGTGTCTGACCATGTTCACTTTTGTTACACCGATAAGGTCAACTTTTGTGACGAATAAATCGATTTTTATCAATTTATAACCTCAGAATACTCATAAGAAGTGTACACGCGGACACACGGACATACATGTCTAGATCGTCTTATTTTTTGATGCTTATCAAGAATATTTAAACTTTGTAGAGTGTCTGACGCCTTCTTCCTGTTGTTGCAAATGACACAGACAAACTTAGTACATGTGAAGGGTATAAAAATATCATTAAGCATAATTCTAATTGTATGTAGTTTACATTAAAATAAAATCCAAACACAAAAACAACATATATATATATATATATATAATATATTATAAAGGTGTAACTTTTTTTAGAAAAAAACAAAAGAAATTTATATTGTACAATAAAGGAGAAAGTAGCCTTCAAAATGATATTTAATAAATAGAAGAAATTGTCTTAAATTAATTTTATAAATTACAAGTAAGAAACATCTCCAATAGTGGGCGTGGCAGGTACACGCTCTCTAATCGTGTGTGCATTATATATCAGCTTGAAAGTCGAATTTTACGTTTCATATGGTTTTTTGTAAATTGTGGGCGTCTCTGTTATCGACCATGCCCATTTTTGGCACATTAATGGATAAAGTAATTATAAATATATAAACCAAATTTCACCTTAATAGGTCAATTTTTGTGACAACTAAATAAATTTTTCTTGATTGTGGGCGTGGCTTTTAAACAATTTTGCCCATTTTAAATGCTAAAACTAAAAGGCTCTGTACAAAATATTTCACCCAATTCCTAACTGGCCACAGGGTATCCAGAAAATATCTACATAAGTTTGGACATGATGACACCTGACTACGCCCAACCTTGTGAACGAGAGATGGAAGATGCGGAACAGGCTTTCTTCCACTGTCCGCGTTTCAGAACTGATGACCTCATCTTACCACAGCTTGGCAGAAGATGGAAGCTTATTGTTTGACGTAGTTGAGAAGGTGCGAAGCTTATCCGTGGACGGTACCTAATGACGTTATTCCACGATCAAATCAGCATCATCACGATTTAACGATACATGTCTGTATGTCCATAGAAATTATGGCATGAAATGTAGACCGGCTGTCGTTTTTTTTCAGATATAATAATAATTTTATATATTTTTCAAAATGGTTTACTCGAAATTTCGTTTCTATTGAAAAGTCAAAGTCCTTCCTCGCAGAACTGGGCATTTTTTTTTTTTTAATACTTGGTCAAGATATCGATTTTGATTGGCCTCTAAAGCAAAATGGTTACTTATATTATGTTCTCCCTTCTTCCCTCATTTTCTTTTTTAATTGAAATAAAAAAAGGACACATTTTATAGAATTTCATTTATTTTTATATTTTGTTTGTTCACACTTCATGTGTATTATATATAATTTCTATATATATGTATATAAAAATGCTTTATGTTTTATAACACTATATCCCCAATTTCGAAGGATTATGGATGTGTGATGTATGTGTTTTTACAATTGCATTTAAATTAAAAAAAAAATGTATGTATACAAATAATGTCCGTGTGTTTGCTTTATCGCTTTAGTCGAATTGTTGTAAAATAGCGAGAAATAAAGTTTTTTGTTTAAAATCAAATGTCAGAGTGAATGGAAAAATTGTTGATTTTTTTTTAAACAAAAATTTTTATCAATTAAAATCTTCGGTTATTATTGTACTGGTTGTTGTTTCTATTGTAGTTACTGCTGTAATTGTTATAATGAGAACGTTGACCAGTACCTGAAGCACCAGGTCCTTCCCCTCTTCCACCGCCATCACCACCACCTTGGAATCTATCACTGCCATTATTATTGCTGGTGTTGTAATTGTTTTGATAAGGTTGTTGTTGTTGTTGTTGTTGTTGTTGTTGTTGTTGTCTGTAGCCATAGTATCCTCCGCCAGGCTGTGTTTGTTGCATTTGACGATTATTACTATTGCTGCTGCCATTGTTGCTATTAATGTTGCTGCCACTTATCCAATTGTTGTTGCGCTGATGATTAGAATATTTATATGATGCTTGTTGTGATGGATATTGATATTGTTGTTGTTGATAATTGTTAAAATTATACTGTTGTTGTTGTTTTTGTTTTTGTTTTTGTCTATCGTCAAATGACAAAGAGGAAAAGTTTGCAGCTATGGATGGTCCCTGCCGGTTGTCCATGCCTAAGCTATTGTTGAGAAGCCTGTGACCACCGGTTGTGACAAAGGCCTGCGGTAGGTTATGATTGAAACCGATTCTTGGTCGATAATTGGCCTCCCTCGAGTCGGGAGCCAATACGTTGGGTGGATCAATGGCATTGGGTAAGCGGACAGCTGGAAAAACAAAGCCACTGCTATAGATGGGATCGCGATAGCGTACCGTTACCACTTCATTGTCGGTGATGTCGTGCAAATTCATAATGGGTGACGGTAAAGTACCATTTTGCGGTATATTCTCTTCCGCCTTCAAAATAATGCCACGCATACCCTCCAATACAACCGGCACCTCGGCTGTCTTCTCGAACACATTCTCCTTGTAGTGTAATTGTAAAAATTTATATTTCGTATTACCTGGCGCCACATATAAACGGCAATCGCCCTGTTTATTACGTTTAATTTCCGCCTCACTCAAACAACCGTAGTACGGTTTCAAAGCTTTAAATAAACGCTCCTCATCGACAAACGGCAGTAGGGCAACACCTTGCCAGGCAAACTTCTTACCATTCAAATCAATTTGGAAATCTTCCGGATAGAAATCGATAATTTCGGATGAAGGATCGGACATTAGTTGGGCCCACGGTTTCGGTACATGTGAACTGCTGGCCGCTGGAAAAACACCCATCAGCTGTTCCAACGGATTAAACGGTTTAGAGTTTGTATCAAATTGTGTCGATAAGCCGGATATATTAATAAAGTCGGAAGCAAATGGAGCGTAATGGTAGGGAAAATACCAATTCCATGAAGCACAACCTTGATAATAATATTTCAATACCCAGCAGAGGCCGCGCACGTATTGCAGAGCGACCGAATAACGAAATTCCAAATTTTCTTTGTCCACATCAAACTTGGACTCGTAGTATCGATCCTTGAAGCCATCCTCCCACAAACGTACTTCATCGTATATTTCCTCCTCTTCCTCATTATCATTACTACCTAAATTGGCCCGAGCAAATGTTCGCTTATTAACGCCCGTCACCTGTTGCAGTTGTTGTCCGCTGCCACTAGCGTTTTGAGATTGTTGAGCATTTCTTAAATTGGCCGCTTCACTCTTGTAATTATTAATTAAAGGTAACGAATCCTTGCGGCCACCACCCAGTGGCATTAATTTGAATGCATCAACCTGCTCTAAAATGGCAGCATTGTACTGTTCATCGCGCTTTCGCTTGCTCTTCTCGCGAGCTTTATATTGTTCCTCCCGCTTCTGACGGTTTTTAAATATATGATCTTCCACATTGCCCAAATCATTCAGAATTAGTTGAACACGTTCCAAATTGACATCCCCGGAATCTGTCAGATAACCACCAGTCCTGTAAACGCATTTCTTATACAACTCCACTAAGCGATCGACGGCACCTTCGCGTATTTCCAAGCTGGGTAGATGGGGTAGGAAATCATTGCCCACAAAGAAACACATAAACACCCAATCGTCTAAAGCACGTTCAAAGTCATATTTGAAGGGTAAATTTGGCATCTCTAAGGTTTTTTTGAGATATTCCCGCAAAACACTCAGACGTACAAAAATGAATTTAACTTCCGCCCCGATGGGTACATCGGGCTTAAAGTCACTTACATCTACACCGCCTGCATTTAGGCCGGAACATTTATCCATTTCATGACCAAACTGATTGCATATGTCGCATGGCCTTGGCTTGTTGGGCAAAAACTCTTCACGTATTATGGTAAAATTTGGTTCATGGGTGGCCAACCCGAGCATAATTAAATCAGCATCGGCACCGCACAGTACGTGTTGCGTGTTGGGATCATGATCCGGCTGAGATCGCTGTTTTCGTATGAAATCCATAATTTTATGCTCTCCTTCGCCGGGCACATTCGCATCAGACAAAATAACTTTCAATCCTTTCCAGCCTGGATTGTTATTTAGACGATCGTGTATATAATAATTCAAACATAAACTTAAACGTTCCATGAACGGTGTGCCCGGTGTAATACAATTCGAATCGAAATGGTCACCCTTCTCTTTTTCGGGCGGCAATATACAACCCTTGGCCTCCAGCTCGCTGCGTACTCTCTCAATCTCCAAACGTTTCTCAACTGATTCCTTAGCTGCACGAAATCTTCGGGAACGCTGTTGATTCATTTTAGCTCTGGGCGCTACACCATCTATAGCCATATATAATAATTTTCTCGGTCTAACTATATTCATTAAACGATCGATACACCCAAAGATGGCCACCATCATTTCATCTTCATTTTTGGGTGCTGGCTTGTCTTCGGGATGAGTGCACGGATGTATTATACCATTCATATCCAGATATAAATTATCAAACTCAATACCATTTGGATTTGGTAAATTACCATCATCGTATATATTTTCATTAGTATCTGGATCTATTTGTTTAGTTTCCACACACTCAATTATAACGCTGGGATATTTACGACTTAACCAACGAAAAAATGCTGGTACTCCCATGATAATGGCTTTTTTATATAATTATTAATTTAACACAATTCAATTATTCTAGAAAAAGTACACTTTTATAGAAAAAAACAGTGTGCAAATTTATATAAAACTTCCTCTAAAAAAGTGCATACTTCGTATTTGTGGATAAAAAGTGCATACTTCGTATTTGTGGAACTTGTTTTGCTTGCATAAAACAGCAGTAAAGCAAAATTATGTAGCAGTCATATTAGCAACACAATGACATAACCAAGTAGCAAATTATTTATGATATTTATTATAAAATAATAAAAAATAATTAAAATTGTTATTTAACAAAGTTATGAAGTATTGTGTATTGTTTGTAATGTATAAGAAAAAAATCTATTTTGTTCAAAAACGACAACTTTAGACAAAATGATAATTTGAAACAACGACAATCCTGTTATAATATTCTTTTTCAGTTCGTTTCCCTAACTAGATGCTCTGCTACTTTTGCTTAATTTGGTTCGGTGTCAGAAAGAAAAAAAATGCAAAAAAATCAAAAGTGAACAATTTTAGAATTAAATTATTGCAATTAAAAATTATCATCTAAACTTAATGAAAAGTGATTTGAATTAAATTTCCAATAAAATACGAAAAGTTGAATTGCATTAGCAAAAAGTGAGAGAGAAAATTGGCTAAAAGTTATGGCGAAAATATTGGTAAGCTGAGAAAATAAGAAATTCAAGACGTGGGATTTCTTCGATTAAACATATTAAAAAAAGTGGTGACATTTTTTTTTTTTAGAAAAAAAAAAAAAAAACGAAAAATTCCATGGACTCCTTGTATATAAATCTAAAATGAAAAGTTTGTTGAACGAGCAAGTTATTTATAAGTTTTTAATTAATAATGAGAAAATTATTGCTTTCGTAATGTCCTCTTGATAAATATTCTTGTTAGTGATAGTGTTAGATGTCATCTTTGTTACCTCCTTTACAAAAATTTCGCTTGAATCTAAAGTGAGAAATCATTTCTCAATAGTAACAGTTACGCAAGCATGTAAAATTTATATATAGTCTTACAACAACTGTATACTTTATTTTATTTAATTTTATTTTGTGAACAGAGTAATTATTTTAATGCAAAATATATTGTGGGTACAAAATTACTTTCTATTACTGTTAACAATTATACATACATTACATATATATATATATGTGTGTGTATGTGTGTAGTAAAAAAAATTTTTTTTAAATGTACTGTCTTTTTCCGAAAATAAGACATCCTCCGAAAATAAGCCCTAGATAAAAAGACATGCGGGATTTGGACCAATGATTCAACAGGAAATAAATTTGTTAAAAAATCAATGTATAATTCAGAATTTACTTAATGACAATGTTTATGAAGAAGATGAAATGATTGTAATTGAATAAATTTTAAATTCTGTATGCTGTGTAAAATTTATATTAAGGTAAAGAATATAAATATACATATATTTTGGTCTACCCCGAAAGTAAGTCCTAGCGCATATATGGGACTTAAAAAAATAATAAGACAGTGTCTTATTTTCGGAAAAAGACGGTATGTTGTGCATGCTTTAAGCTTTAAAACATACCTTACCTTACTTACACATACTAGGCAACAAGTAACATACTTACAAAGTGAGGCTTAAAAATTTTTGTTTGTGCTTGTTCATTCGCAATGAACTAAATTAATTAGTCAATCGCTTATTTGTTCAACTGCAAATGCCTTTCTAAAAAAAAAAAAAACAAAAAAAAAACCGTATTAATTATATGTGTGTAAGAATTGAATTGAAGCCAGTTTTATATAATTATATAAGAGTTTGAACATAAGGCAAAATACATACAAGTTTATGATGAAATTCACCCCCAACACTGCTGGACGTTGATCCGTGTCTACACTTTTATCATGATAACGCATTATTTAAATTGGCGGTGGGTGGGGGGGTATATATATCTAGCTATTTATCTTATCTTTTATATGTAAATTTGTAAACTATATTTATGTGCTTGGTTGGAATCGTGTCAATATAAACACACACGCTTTTTATTACGATTACTTAACGTACGAACGTAACTTATTTAAAAGATGGTTTTCTTACAAAAATTTACACTTCCGCATAAAATTTTGTATAAAAAATATAATCTTATAAAATTGATTTATCGATTATACATAAATCTGAATGTCTCTATAATCTGATCTAAATATCTAAATCTATATATGTATATAATGGTAAATGAAAAGTGAAAATGTTATAGTCGATAAAGGCCGATTATTTAATACCCTACACCACTAACACCTTAAATTATGCTATGTATATGTATGTCCTTACACCCAATTTCTGGGAAATACCTTAAAGAGTGCAATCTCTGCCTGTGCTTACAATGAATTATATGAACACTTGGACGTACAGACGTAAATGGTTAAAACGATTTAGCAAGTGATTCTGATAAAAAATTTGACATTTAGGAGTTACAAACATCCGCACAAACTTAACATACTGTTTGCCACCAGTGCCGCTTTGTAGGGTATAAAATGAAAAATGGATTTTTATTTAATTTTTACTACATTCTTCCATTTTGAAGGGCAACTATTTGTTGCCTATGAAAAAAAGCATAATATTCTCTACAGTTATACGCGTACTCTGACACTCTCATATCTAATCTTATTTATTATGAACGCAAGTTATTGATTATGCACATGGAAAATTATCTCATATAAATGTTTGATTAGCATAAAACGTTTCTACATTGATTCGCGATTGTTTCCCTTTCTTAAGTGCATTGAAGTATACACCCACATACTATAACTGAAAAGGCATTTCATAACATTCAGTATGTGTGTGTGTGTTTATATCCTTTAGTTTAGTGACGGGGGTATATATTAAGTTTGCTATTCCGTTGGCAACATGCGGAAGGAAGTTCTGGAAAACCTTATAAAGTATCATAAACAGTTTTTCAATAGGTACAAAACAATTTTGTAATTTAATACAAATGCTCGCTTGAGCTTTTTTCATTTTCTATCAACGTCAAAATGTCAGTCAAAATGAACATTTTTAATTAGTGAAGTAGAAAATTACTATCACCGATTCTCGGTCGGTGATTGCAACTTTAACAGAACTTACATACATGAATTTTTGGCCGTAATAATCGTCCCACCATCCAGGTTGTGTGTGCTATAGTGACTAAATTTTAGTCAAAATATTTCCTATTAGATGTTCCTGTGCCAGTGACAAAACGTCCCAAACGAAATACTTGAAAATCTTGGCGGTAACTGCTTCAATTCAAAATTAACCAAATCTGACGATTCCACGATGTTCACAGAAATTGGAAATCTTTCAAAGCATATGGTGCAGATTTTTACATAAACATCTTGGCTTTAACTCAATTAATTCACGAATTGAAGCCTTTTGATATTGAAACTTATGTTATGTTATGTTATGTCCTTATTGAAAAACCCTATAAACTAATGTGTATGGACGGACCTATAAGTTAATACTATGTGTGTGAAAAACATCACGTATGTCCGTTCCCACCTTAGCAAGATGCACTGCGCCCAACGTTGGGCGCCAATTAATTAATTTATTTATTTTATTTGATACATTCAAAAACGAACTGAACTCATTTGTATTACATTTGTTTTACATAAACTAATTTGGTATTTCCTCTAGACGAAATAAGATGCCTGAACATTATAGTGTCTGTCAACAGTGCATCTTGCCAACGTGGGAACGGACATACAGTCAGGTTACATAGTATTTTGTTGATATTGCATTTTGAGTAAGCGTGAGAACGGATTGAAAACATGATGTTTTCCACATATAAATCGATACCAAAAATAGACGGGGATCAACTTTTGAGGCGGATATATAGATTTTGGCCGATTGTGGGTGTGTTTGTTATCCGATTGTGCCCATCTTCAACAACGATCTGCGTGCAAAAACTAAACGTCTGTACAAAACTTCAACTCAATATTTACGCCCGTGAGAATGCCAACAATAGATGGACACACGGACATACATGTTTAGATTGACTCAGTTTTTGATGCTGATACTTGGTGTTGGAAACGGAATGACAAACTTAGAATACGCCCCCTCTTATGTGGTGGATATAAAAAATATTCATGTTCATCTCTAATAAAAATTAAACCTATAAACTGGACCATCATCAAGTTGTAGCATTTTATACAATCTTGGAAGATTTAATTTCTTTTAAATTCAAAGGAAAACTGCAAGGAATTAACATGACGTGGACTCTTATCCACCATCCATTCGTCGTTTATTATGTTTTTTCTTAAAGTTATAAACTTTAGATTTGTAGGTTTATTTATGACAGACAAATTTTCTGTGAAATTTTATATTTTTTATTATTAAAATTTTCTATAATGAACAACATTGCAACAAAAGAAATTGGTACGTCCGCATGCGTAATGAAAGCTGCGAAAGGGCAGCAGAAAAAATTAAAGAAAGAGAATGAAGTCGATACGCTGGAAAGTGGCGTACGCTACTTCATACAAAAACCGCAATTAACCCCCGAAGAAGAAAGCGAATCGGCTTCCGAAGATAAGAGCGATGATGAGGTGCAAGATCGCTCACGGGGCCGACGGGCCGGTGGAAAAAAACGCCGAGGCAAGCGGGGCGGCGGTCGCCGCCGCCGACCAAGCCGGAGCAGAAGTAGACGTAGCCGCAGTCGTCGGCGTAAGCATTAAAGAAGCGGTTGGCCCCTATCACAACAAAAAAATGGTTTATATTGTGTTGAAAATTTGAAAATGCGTGTACACGCTCAAAAGCGGCATTTATTTTGGATTGGTTTGGATTGTTGGTACATATATTTTAACCACCATCTTTTATGGATTATATATAGGGTGTAGAAATTTCTGATTTTTGATAATGATCGAACATGGCTATACATGCATAACGAATGTAGTATTATGTGGGGGAGGATGAAAAATTCGAAGATAATTCAAAAAAACTGATAAATGTGTTGATCTGTTATTCTCTCTTTCTTTCATTCTAGGTATAATATGCCTCTTGGAAATGTCAAAAGCATGCCATATAAATTTTTAAAATTGTTTGTGGAAAAATGGAAACAATATCCAAGATTTCCCTGATATTGATTCTATTATTAGTTGTGGTAGATATTTACCGCAATTCGTTAACATTGTCATCGTCGCTGGAGGGCCGTACCGAAGCATTACCAATAACAAGTGCGCATGGTAAAATTGTAAGAAAAGCAACAACAACAACAACAACTACATCAGCTACTGCATCAGCGGCAATACGAATGAAACAAAAGCGAAATATTGTTGATCATCAGCCAGCAGCTGCAGCACGTTGTATTTCAACATTTGCTAATGAACAGATACAGATAGAGATACCAGCCGAACAACAATACTCCCAACGGCCCAACAAGAAGAATGAACAGCACGGACAAGGGGTGGTAGAAAAAAAATATCCAATAACCGAGACCACAATATTTGGTTATAAATTTTATAATCCTTTCGCGGCAACGAGCAGTCAGCAAAAGAATCATAGAAATAAAAAAAATAGTAACAATAACAATGATGAGGATAAAGGCAAACTTCGAGATGTGTTGTCGGATTATGGGGATGGTTTTTTGGCCAGCGGTGGTAGTGGTATGAGTGTAGTTAGAGTGTATTGTTCCAATGCCACCATTCCGAAAATAAATAAAGAGCTAAAGAAAAGAAAAAACATCCTCAAACATACACACATTACTTTGGAGCACTGCTACGACACAAAGGATGATAATAGTATTGCTGCTCCTGAAGCCAGTACAGTTGATAAATTGCAGTTGCAGCAATTTGAAAATGTTCATCAATTTGAATGGGTGGACAGTAATGTGAGCGATCACCAGTTGGAGGATCTTTTCACCCGATACGAATCGAATTTTGAATATTTGGAAGCTCTCGATTTAACAGCAAATCGCATTGAATGCATTCACTGGGCTCGGCCGCAGGTGGTGCGTCGCCTGAAAGTACTTAAATTGAGCGTCAATCATATTGATTCGGAACAGTGTGATTTTCTGCCTCTACACCATACCAATCACTTGATTGAGCTGCGTTTGGATGATAATCGCCTGCACTCGTTGAATGGCAAATTCCTGAACAATTTGAGTGAATTGAAAATTTTAAATTTAACCAAAAACTTCTTGCACGACTTGCCGCGCAACACATTTGAGGGTATTTTCAAATTGCAGTGCCTCCATTTGGCTAATAATGCGTTGCGAGTGTTGCCGTTTCAATTGTTTCGTAATATGCGCGATTTGGAAACTCTCAATATGGCCGATAATCGTTTGGTCTCCTTTCCCGATAATTTCTTTGTTTTAAATGGCGCTTTACGCATCATCCAGTTGCAGCGCAACAGTTTGCAAAGTATTGGTAAAAATACGTTTTACAATTTGCAAAAATTGTTGCATCTGGATTTGTCGGAAAATGAAATAATTTTTATTGATCGGCGCGCTTTCGAGTCGTTAAGTTCTCTCGTCTCACTAAATTTATCAGGTAACAATATGACCGTTATATCATCCATTCTCTTTCAACCGTTACATATGCTGCAACACTTGGACATAAGCGATAACCGTTTCACCCAACTGCCCTCTGGTTTGTTTATGAAGCAGCGCAACCTGGTGTCGTTGCGCATCGATAATACACCGTTGGAAAAATTGAATAATTGGATATCACGCTATGATGAGGGGCATATCGATGCCGACGCATTACCTCAATTGAGTTATTTGTCCCTGCAGCACAATAAACGTTTGCGTAAACTCGTCAAGACACTCTTCCTTAATGCGCCTCATTTGCAGGTGTTGCTGCTAGCTGACAATGCTTTGGAACAATTGCCCAATGAAATTGGTGCGCTGCAACGTTTAGAGCGCCTAACCGTGGCCGATAACAATTTATCTTATTTGCCGGAGGGTATCAGTTTATTGCCCCAACTACGCTTCATTAATATTTTAAACAATGAATATATCTGTGATTGTAAAGTTTATTGGTTAACCACTTGGCTGACGCCCAATAAGATGTTACGCTTGGACAGGCGCTTGATATCCCTGAAGGACAAAGGGAACGATTTGTCGTGGTATACAACAAATGAGGGAACGGAGGATGTGAATATTTTGATTGATTCTTTGCAATGTTTGCACGGTTATCCCGGTGATATGATAAGCGTTCTAAAAAGTTTAAATTGCACCAAACCCGCTCTACAAAATATTACCCAATCGAAAATGTATGAATTGCACTCAACCGCCAAATTAGATTGCACCTTCTCAGGCAGTCCTTCACCCGATGTTTTATGGGTAAGTTGAATGGTGCACCACTGGTGGCCAAACCGTTTATTACAGCTCGATTCAGAATCAAAATCTAAATCGATTTAATTATCGTTCCTTTATCGGTCGGTCGGTTGATCTATCTGTCCGTCTGTCCATGACAATTTGTAGTTAAAGTTACAGGTTGGATTTTTTTAAAGATAATTCGATACAATTTGGTGCAAGAACATGTTTTGGCCCAAAGAGAAACCCCAGGGAAAATGGACCGAATTGAACCATTTTTAGAATCCTCTGACGGACTATATCATTTTCATCTTTTTTTTAAAATTTTTATCTTTCAGGTCACACCAACCAACAAGATTTTACGTTTTCATTCTGACCCCGACAAACGTCCAATTATTATTAATCATAATGATAACAAAGCATTGAGCAAGTCACAGTTGAATGCCTTCACCCACGATGAAGTCCATTTGAATGTTAGTTTGCGGCGCAGTGATAGTAAAGATCGCATAGCACTCATTGAGAATGGCTCACTACTTGTCAGCAAAATCACACGCCTGGATAGTGGCCTTTACACCTGTTACGCGTACAACGTAATGGGTAATGCTTCAGCATTTATAAGGTGGGTCTTGTACTTTGTATTCAATCGCGTCCATGTTTGTAACGTTGTGTTTGTTTATGTTCTATGTATATAGACTTCAAATAGATCCTATTGTTTTTTATCGTGTTAAAGTTGGCAGTTTACTGGCGGGTGTAGCGGCCGCCACAGCATTTCTAGTGATAACCTTAATTGTGCAGGGAGTACGAGCTATATGTCACAAGTAATTTCTTTTTCATTTACTTTTTTTTTTTGCTTATTTTCTAGTTTAATAAATTAAATGAAATTTCAGATATGGACTGTGCGAGAAGTTCAGTTGTTGCGGAGGGCGTACCAAAAAATCACCACGAGCTGGACAAATATATGCCATGCTGGATAGCATTGAGAATTACAAAAGTCAACAATTGGAACGTTTACGAGAGAACTATGCTCAACAAGTAATCTTGTTTAAAAGGGAGAAAAAAGCAAATAATTTTTATACTTTTCCATAAATCATTTTACATCCAAAAGGTTCATCGGATACGTGACAATTGTGCTCAACAAGTGGAATGGATACAAAACAGTTATACGACGCAAGCAAAGAATTTAAAAGACTTTCGCGATATTGGCTCCAATCATATAACGGCACTCAAAGATCAATATTACGATCAGGTAAAGACACACCCAAAAAAAAAAAAAGAAGAAAGCTGAATTTGGCTTAGACCAATTCTTGCGAACAAACAGTACCTGTACCTGTACACACTGGTACCACGGCTGTATTAACTTGAAAGTCAAGTTTTATGCTGAGTATGGTTTTTTGTAAATTATTATGCGACCATGCCCATATCAATGCATGGCGTAATTGTAAATATATGTTCCAAATTTCAAATCTGTGACCAGAAACTAGGACTCTATACACAATAGCATTTAGCTCAATATTTCAAAATTTACAAACGTGAGAAGGCCAGCAATAGACGGACGGACACGAACAGTTTTTGATAATAAGGAATATATATACTTTGTAAGGTCTCTGAGGACTTCTTCTAAGTGTTGTAAATGAAATGACAAACTTAGTACACCCGCTCAATACCTTATACGAACAGTATACGAATTATTTTATTCTTAATATTTAACATTTGTCAATAATTTCTTTATTTTAGGTGAAAAAAGTTCGGGAATACTCAACCGGTCAGTTAAATTGGGTACGTGAGAATTATGTCTTCCAACGCAACAAAATACGAAAATTTAGCGCTCATCAGGTTTTACGTTTACGCGAAGGCTACAAATATCAGCAGCAAACATTAAATAAGGTTTTGGAAAATTTGCCTAGTTTCTATTTTGAAAATTGTCGTGGTCGTTGCGATGAAGAATTTGCTGAAGGTACGTTTCCATTTATTTTGTCCCATCATGGCAGAGAACTCTTTACCATTACAAGAAAAAAGTATGAAAGATTTTAATTTATATGTATGTGTGTCATAATTTTAAGATATGAAGAAAAACCAAAACAATCAAGAGTCCAGTTGTTGAAAGAATGATGAATGAATGAATGAAATAAATGAAAATCAAGTGAAATGGTTGTGAACAAACAAAAAAAAACAACAACGAAAACTTACCTTAATGGAGATGAGAAGAAAACGTACGTAAAATGAATTTTGTTTACATTTCGAGGGTATAATAAGTGATCTGCAATGCTGAGCATACAAATACAACTCCAACTAGAAAAATATCATAAAACGTTAGACGGAATAGGAAATTTAGTAGTTTCATCTCATATGAAAATAAAAAAGAAGTCGCTCACTACACCACTACACCACTTGGTTCCACAAATAAGATTCATTTTTAAGTAAACGCCAGTGACTCGTTAAAAAGTATTATGTGGGAATGAGTTCTAAAATTGGTCCAATCGGGTTCAAATACGGCACACAGTCAATTATTAAGCTAATGAATTATTCACCCAGTTAAAAAAAAATATTAAGATTTGAAATTTTTTTAGAAATGATCGCATCGGCCATTTTCTTTGAATCAAAACACGCCCTTGTACCAAATTATATTGAAATATGTTAAAAACTAGAGCCACTAGTGGTGCAGAGTATACTAATAGAGAAAAATAGTAATATTTTTGATAAATGGCAACACTGCGTATTTTATTACAATTTACTGCTAAATGCGCATTGTTGTAGAATGTATTAAAAATAATACGTTTACTTGAAAGGCGTATCAAGCTGTTGTGATAGGTAAAGCTAATGATCTATTAAGTGTTGTTGTTGGTACATTTGTCTTTCTGTTGTTAAATCTATTTTCGAATTGTCATTTGCAGAAATCGATTTTTATTTTAATACAAAACTGGCCAGTGGAACATTAAATCAACAGCGTCTACAACAACAATTAGCTAAATTGTATCCATTAACGTTATATCAACAGTCTTTGAATTTGAAAGATGCCATCGAATTGCAACAACTGAAATCTAAACTAATGGCCAGAAATTCGACCAGCAAAGCTTCCATTTATTATACACCACCGGATGAAGAGCCTAAACAACGTTCACAAACGAATTTACAAATCTCTCCCATACACATCAATTATATAAATGATAATCATCAACGTCCTCATCATCATCATCATCATAATCGTAATGTTGATATAGTCACTCAGTCACAACTGTTATTGTTGAATACTCCAACAAAACTGGTAGAGAATCAGATTAATTTTATGAATGCAGAGGGCATCGACGATGCGGAAATAGTGCAAGAGAATTTAAATGCAACCACTCAAAGATTGAGTCAATTAAAAATCACCTCAGAACATTACCCGGGCTGTGGCAGTATTGAAGATAATAATTGTGCTGTAAATTTTGTTGTGGATAAAACTGTAACGGGAAAAAAATGTAATACACATAACGGCTCAATATTGAATGAGGGTAAGAAGACAACTAAAAAAATTAAACATTAGTTTAAACCAAAAGCTTTGATCATAAATGCCTTTCATTATTTATATTTAAATAATAGACGCGGCTTAATTACTATGTTAAGGCTTTTTTCTCTTCAACGTGTTAAACTGCATCTCATCTGTCCGTTCATCCATTAATTTCATTTGTAACATCGAGAAGGAGGCTTCAGAGACTGTACAAAGTATATATTGTTGATCAGCATCGAAATGTCCGTGGGTCCGCCACGCCCACAATTGACAAACATCTATTAATAGGTCACGAAAACTGAGTTGAAATTTCGTATATGTATTTATAATTAACAGAGACGCTTACAATTAACACAAAAAACGTTATTGAATAAAACTGAACTTTTAAGTTGTAACGTAATACGTAACTATTAGAGGGCGTAATCATATACTTGCCATGCCCACCATTTGTATGTTTCTGTGAATGGTATTTAAGATCTAGTGTTTTTGTTTATTATCTTGCTAACAGAGAAAACTGCCTCTCTTTTTTACTTGTTTTTTTTTTTTCTTTTTAGATGATTTCTCCGAAACTAATATTAATATAGAACTGGCCGCGTTACCTATTCAAACAACTCACGAAAGTAAAGACACTAACGATGTTAAGAATTCTAAATCATGTCCAGCTATTTATAAGATATCCAAGCAACAGGACGGTAGCACCGTACATGAATTACTGACCGATAAATCAAGCAACGGCACCCGCTTAAATCCCATCAACTTTACTCAATTTGGCGAACGGCAAGTGGAAACCAGCCTGCAAATGGCCCCGCAAGCAAACGATAAATATTACGCCCCCAATGAGAAACTGAACATAATGCTTGATGAAAATGGTAAATCCACTCCATATGAAGATTGTTGCGTGAATCAATTGAATAAACAAACTATAAGCATACAGGAAACGGATCACAATGAGTTAACCAACAGCAATGCCGGAATTAGCAGCGCTGCTGCAACTAACCCGTCACCACCATTGTCAGCGTCAACATGTGATTCTAGTAGTTCTGGCTTTGGCAGCTTAGCCAATGTAGAGGATACTAATTCCAAACATTTTTCTGCGCCCGCTGCATCCTCTACATCCACCATTGCAGCTTAGCATTGACGTAACTGTAGTGAATGTCTGTTAAAAAAATAGACTTTTTGAAAATTCTTTTCATTTTCATTATGTTTTAATTTAAGCAAAAAAGCAAAAAAGAGTAAAAAGAAAGAAAACAACAGTAAAACAAATATAACAGAATTATAAAAATTATTGTGAAATGAAAAATAAGACAAAAAACTGACTCATATAGATCTGGATACATAAAGCGTGATTTTAAAAAAGAAAATTTTTGTAAATTTATTGAATAAATTGAAAAAGATGAATTTTTCGTTACTATCATTTACCGTCATTTTAATTTTAATTTTTGTAAAGTCTTTAGGGCTCTTCTAGTTATTATTACTTATTATTATTTGGTAATATCCTTACGCCCACTTACGTGACAAACTAAAATAATATCGTGTTAAATGCATTAAACAAATAACAAAAACTCTTGATAGACTAGATTTTTGGCAAATTATAGAAAAACAAAACAAAAAACACTTTATTTATTAGAATAAAAAGAATTAGAAAGTTAAACATCATTGTGATTGTTTTTCTTATAATAATAAGAACAAGAGAAATAAACACAACAAACTTTTATTAAGATTTATTAATCTTTAAATGTAAACGCTATGACAATATCAGATTCAACTTTCCCATTTTCACGCTTTTCAACTATTTGTGTGATTTACTAAGGTTGTGGGATCTTAAGCATATTAAAGAGCTACTCACATTCGTCAAAATGGCTAATATTGTACTTTAAATGTAATTATATTTATTCATAATAGTAATTAAGAATATTTTCTATTTTTTAAGAAAGAAGTATAAGTTCTTTGCTAATTTTGTGTTTCTGAAAGTCACGCTCAAGTTAAAAATTTTTTTTTTTTCTTCCCTTTTTTGGGATGGTAAAGAGGTAACGTATTTCTTTCTGTTTTTCTTTTTGTGAATATGCATACACCCTATGCTTACACTCACTTGTTGCTCTGATAAATCTGCCTGGGCTTGTTAAGTTTTCTTCAAATTATTGCTTTGTATCGTGTTGTGTGCTGTTGTACGGTGAATTTTTACTCTTCCTGCCACTGGACATATAAGCTTTCGTCTTAGTCCATACCTAACATTTATACCCCCAAAAAAAAAAAAAGGGCAAACTTCGAGATGTGTTGTCGGACGATTTGGGGGTGATTTTATGGCCAGCGGTGGTAGTGGTATGAGTGCAGTTAGAGTGTATTGTTCCAATGCCACCATTCCGAAAATAAATGAAGAGCTAAAGAAAAGAAAAAATATCCTCAAACATACACACATTACTTTGGAGGTGAGTCTAGTATTTTGTATTCAATCACGTCCATGTTTGTTTCTCTTCTATATATATAGACTTCATATAGATCTCATTGTTGTTTTTTATCGTGTTCAAATTGGTTTACTGGCGGGTGTAGTGGCCACCACAGCACGATGTCCAACGTGGCACAGGGGACGAGCAAACATATTAAGGCGGCTTACTTGCAACTGAAACTCTGCTGCTCAAGAAACATTTCTTTTTAGCGTGGAATGCTTTTTCATGTTTAATGTTCATGTTTTGTTATTACAACTAATTAAAAAGCCATTATGCACAAAACAATTACATGTACTTATATATTTTACATAATTTCCCGAACGCTCGGTATGAAGCCTTCCCAATACGATATTATCTGCAAATGAAAATAATTGGTTAAGCGGTTGGTTAGGTGAAGAGAAGTGTGACGCACCTGTTGCTGATGTGCCATTTGATCTTCAATATAACGGATAATACTAGTTTTAAAGTCTTTACCTGTAGTCAGCTCAAAACGGCTCATTTCATTTTTAATATCTGTAGATATCTCTTCAAATTGTTTCTGGCAACGGCCAACTTTCGTTTGCCACTGAAAGAAGGTACAAAAAGAAAAGAAAAAAACCAGTGAAAAAACGAAATTTGGGTTAAGCCAAATCTTTAATACCCTCTACATCTATATGAGTGGGCGTGGCAGATATACATATTACGCCCTCTAATGCATTACATCTCAGCTTGAAAGTCGTGTTGTACGCTGAGTACGATGTTTTGAAATTATTTTATAAAAGAATCATAATGAGATCAAAAATGATTCCGTTTTACGTTTACAATATTCACCATCAAAAACCGCCAATGATGCTTTGGAAACATTAAGGAAAGGTAAAATCAAATATCTGAAAGAGTTGGCCGCTCTCTCTGTCGATTTGACATTTGCTTTGGAATTTATTAAAGAGCAAGGATTAAATATTATAATTAGCCTGATTGAGGCGCCATCAGACAAAGAAGATAATATATTAAAGTGAGGTTTCAACAGTTTTGTCGAAATAATGGAACATGGTACGGTGTCATGGGAAATATTACAGAACAGTTTTGTAGAGCGTAACATTTATATTGTGAGACATTTTCTGTATGTAAATATTTTCATTTTAACAAGTTTGCGTCAGGAGACATCAAACAAAAAGACCATTTTTGGCGTTGATCAAGTGTAGTTGCAAGCGGCGGTTGTATTTTTGTGTTTTTTTTATGCTAACCTCAAAAATTTCTTTTTGTCATAACTTGATAGCGTGTCTTTTGAAATTTTTTCATTTTTCTGGTGAATTATTTTAATAAAAAAAAAAGAACTTTAAGTGGTGTAGTGTATTTTTTACTGAACTTTTTTTAAATTGTGTGGTGTATCTTTATTTTTGCTGTATATCTGTGAGTAGCAGTTTTTAAAAATATTTATTTCATTTCATAAGCCTATAAGCCGTCTCCACATGGAGTCTCGGCAAAAAATTTTTACTTCAAACTCAGAGGAGTTTGAAAATTTTTGTACTGCCACTCTTGCTGGTGCTACTGGTGGGATGGTGGAAAATTTGTCCAGGGTTTCGGACACATCCGATGTATGTGAAAAGTCTGCAAAAAAATCAAAAGGTCAGTCTGATTCCAGTGAAATTTCTGCAAGGAAAAGAAAAGCGCATTCACAGGAAAATATAAATGTAATAAAAAATTTCAATAATGTTGAAAAACACATCAGCAAGCAATACCTGATGATGTTAATAAATCTACTGAGAAACAAATAAACCTCTATGATAGGGATGATATTTGCAAATATGTGGTGTTCGTGGAAGTGCGTGAAAATGAGAAGGGAGAACGACCGCGGTTATTTTCCAATCTCTTTTTTTATAATTATCTGAAAAATTATAACCTCAAAGGACTAGTTAAAAGTAATAAGCAATGGTAGAGCCAAGCTCTTTTTTGACACTTCTGATAATGAAAATTCCTTTGTTACTTCGAACAATTTTGCTGGAAAAAATCTTGTAGCTTATATCCCTAGAAATTTTATTGAAAAGTTTGGATTAGTACGAAATGTTCCAACAGACTTTAGTGAAGATGAAATTTTATGTAATGCTCTTTCTGATATGAAAATTAGGTCCGTTAAACGTTTGCAGCGTAGAGATCCGACCAATAGAGACACGTGGATTCCCTCCACAACTCTTAAAATTGGATTTAAAGGTGCTCATATACCTAAGGAAATTAAATTTAATTTTTGTAATCTCCCCGTGGAATTTTTTATACCAAAAGTAAAGCAGTGCAGGAAATGTGGTAGACTTGGTCATGTACAAAAATTTTGCAAAGCAAAATTAGAACGTTGTCTGAATTGCGGTGTTGCACTGGCTTGTCCCAAACCTTGTAAACTTACAAAATGTTTAATCTGTGATTCAAATGAACATACTGCTTTAAGTAGAACTTGTCCTGGTAAGGCTCGTGAAAGAGACATTAACCGCATCATGGCTACGGAAAATCTATCGTTTAAAGAATACAGAGAAAAATATTCCATGAATTACTTTAATGTTTTGGATAGTGATGTGTATGCAGATGACTTTCCTTCCCTCTGTAAAAATTCTGGTAGCAAAGGTGTTGCTAATACTCAAATGGAAGTAAATAAAATTTTAACTAGATCCAAGTTCAATAATGTGGTTAAACGCAAAGTACATGAGCCTTCTATTACTGCTGAATATCAATTTCCGCCTCAGATTCAATTTAAGTATAATGGGAGTAAACGTGAGAATAATGTCCGTGTGTCAGAGCTCGAAAAATTAATTTCATCTATGTTAAATTTCATGTCTTGTCTGGAGGTATCTGATGATAGTGCAGATTTCTCAGAAAATATTAGAATCTTTAAGACTCAATTTGATAGATTAGTTGCAGGTCCTTCAACGTCTAAACAAAAATAGCTTCCTTTTTGCAATACAATATACAAGGTGTCCGAGGATATACTGGAGTTTTAGATCTATTTCTTAATAAAAGTAAAATCGATTTTTATATTTTAAGCGAAATCTTTTTACCTAATGATCCTTTTTGTGAGATCATGATTCCGAATTATATGTCAGTAGTCAAATGTCGTGATGATGGTTATGGTGGTTTTGCAATACTTGTTCGAAAGGGTATATTGTTTAGACATGTCTCTTTTCAAACTGTTTCTGATGTTGTTATTATTAAGACAAAAAATTTAAAACCAAATATTTGTATTGTTTCGTGCTATTTTCCACCTCATTTAGACAATCAACGTTTTTGCGATAACATTCAAAGCATTCTTGAATTTTTAGATAGTGAAAGAAATGTTGTATTTTCAGGCGATCAATGCTAGATGTTCCTTCTTTGGTGATCATATAACCAATTGCAATTGGCAAATTTCTCCATGAAGCTATGTCTTTAAACAATTTTCGATTACTTAACAACAATAAACCTACCTTTACGTCTGTTCGAAATGGAGTTACATCAAATAATATTCTTGATCTAACTTTCTCTAACTCTGCCTGTTTGCCTTTCTCATGGGATACGTCTAGTGTCTTTCTCAGTAGAAGTCATCATATGCCAATCATTTTTCAAATTAACAAAGATACTTTTCAAAGGCGGACAGCTTTTGTATCTCGTAGGCTTTTGCTTAACAATTTATCTTCAATATCTCTTGAGCCTGATTTCGATTTTATAAATACTTCATTTGCAAGGGAGCTCACTTTAGCAAAATCTGACGTCAATGTGTCCAAGTACAACCCGAAGCCTTGGTGGAATTCTAAATTGCTTGCAACTTTCCGATGTCTTCAAGCTGCAAGGAAAAAATTGAATAAATATTCTACGCTCAGTAATTTTTTGGAATTTGTGGATATTCTGCAAACATGGAAAGATGCTGTTAGGGAAGCTAAATCTGATTTTCGAGCAAACCTTATAGACGAAGTTTGTAAGGATGGTAATGCTCGAAATTTTTGGAATTTTATAAATGGACATCGTCATAACGATCGTAAAGGACATAAATTTTCAATCTGGAACGATAATAATAACAAAGCTTACCTTGAACTGCTTAAAAACCATATTCCTGCAAGTTCGTCGATTATCTTACCCACTCTTCCTTTCATGACTTCAGGTTTTCACCTTTTACATATCAAGAATTTCTTAATGTGCTGTCGTCTAGAAAAAAATCCACTGCTGCTGGCTGTGATAACATTAAGCACGACATGCTTAGAGTGTTGTCCTATGAAAGTAGCATGGCCTTACTTAATGCAATGAATAAATGTTGGATGAATAATTATATTCTTAAAGACTGGAGACGCGTTAAGGTAAGACCAATTCCTAAGGCTGGCAAGGATCTAAATGATATTAACAATTTTAGACCGATTTCACTTATTTCTGTTTTTCTGAAAGTTATTAATCTTATGGTTAAAGTGAGGCTGATTTTATTATGAAAAATGGGCTCATTCCCAAAAAATCCTTTGCCTATCAAAAAAATAGATCTGCGAATATGTATCTAAATGAATTGTCCTTTATGGTTGCCAAGGAAAAAAAGGCTGGAAATAAAGTTGTGTCAAAAAAAAATTATAAATTTTTGCATTAATGGTGTACAAATTAACCAAACTTAATCTTTTCGATTTCTCGGTAGAGACATTAACACCAGTCTCACTTTCAGTGAGCACTACAATCGTACAATTAAGAGCTCGGTTCACAACTTCTGTGCAAGACTAATGACTAAAGTAAATGGAGGTATGCCTCCTCGCAAAGCGATCAATCTATACAAATCCCTTGCGCGCTCTAAGCTTGAAAATAGTCGTACGACGACATGTAACTCGCCTGAATATATTGTTAAAAAATTTCAAGGTGCACAAAACAAACTTCTTAGACGTTGTCTTGGTTTAACCCCCTCTACGCCGAATGACATTCTATATGCCATGTCTGGAGAGCTTCCCAATAAGTCAGGGCGTATCTTCTCACGGCAAAAGAGTTAATTAAAGTAAGATGTTTTAATCAATCTTTCTTTAATCAAATAATTGAATACAACTATGTTAATTGTAGTTACACTTACTGTTATAACAGATTTCAAAGTATTTTTAATAATATTGGAAACACCTCAAATGGTGCAACGGGCAGTGCTAAATGTAAATTTGTTTTTGATATTCTATTGTCAATAAGTGTTTCTAAAAAGAATATCTCTAACGCAAATATGGTTGCACTATGTACCGAAAAACTCAATTTTTATGTGGAAAATTGTTACAAGGTTTACTCTACTGATGGATCTGTGTCTGATTCTACATCTGGTGTTTCTGTAGTTGAGCATGGTTGTGATAGATTCTTTAAAATTAAAATTGAGGAAAAATTGTCATCCACCTTTATTGAGCTCCTTGCAATTAGACAAGCTGTTGAGATTGGTATCTCAGCTGGTCAAGGTAGTTTTGTAATCTTTAGTGATTGCAAATCTGCTTTGCAGTTAATACGAAAAAGGGAGTGTCATAATTATATTGTATCTGACATCTATGATTTACTAAATGTTCTGGATATGTTTGAATGTCACTTTGTGTGGGTTCCTGGGCATTGTGGTTTCACTCTTAATGAGAAAGCTGATATGTATGCTCGAGAGGCTGTTATTGATGGGAGGGTTGTACCTGTGAAATATACACCTAGTGAGGCTTTGCGCTGTATTCGTTTCAGTATTCATGACTCATGGAAAGAAGACTCCTGTGTGTTTTAAGAGTTAAAAGCAACCGCCTTTTTTACAAGATTTTTCCCAACTTAAATTTTAAACCATTATCCGATTCGGTTTACAAGTCCAGCCAGATTAAAATACTGTATCGATTGGCTAGTGGTTATACCTATGATAAAGTGTATCTAAAGTGTATGATTGGTAGGTCTAATACAGACTTTTGCGAACTTTGTAATGCTGTTGAATCAGCAGAACATCAAATTTTTAAATGCAAACGGTATGACAATATCAGATTCAACTTTCCCATTTTCACGCTTTTCAACTATTTGTGTGATTTACTAAGGTTGTGGGATCTTAAGCATATTAAAGAGCTACTCACATTCGTCAAAATGGCTAATATTGTACTTTAAATGTAATTATATTTATTCATAATAGGTAATTACGAATATATTCTATTTTTTAAGAAAGAAGTATAAGTTCTTTGCTAATTTTGTGTTTCTAAAAGTCACGCTCAAGTTAGAAAAAATTTTTTTTTTCTTCCCTTTTTTGGGATGGTAAAGAGGTAACGTATTTCTTTCTGTTTTTCTTTTTGTGAATATGCATACAGCCTATGCTTACACTCACTTATTGCCCTAATAAATCTGTCTGGGTTTGTTAATTTTTCTTCTAATTATTGCTTTGAGTAACCGTGCAAGATCTGTTGAAATTGTTGCAAGATGGAAACTCATCCGTTATTGTACAAAATGCCATCGCTTTAATAAATGCTTTGTTTGTGAAGGCGAACGAGAACCGTAAGCGACATATTGCTCATGTTATAAGTGCCAAGCAATTTCGTTTGGCTTTGATATGTAATGTGACCAGAACAGAGATGACGCATCAGCTGTATGTGTTGCAAACATTAACAAGATGTGCATGAAAAGATTAAAGAATTGAGACGGACAGCATTCGATGATTATTCGGGTATGATGGGAGGCATTAGTGTAGGTAGCGGTGGAGGTGGGAGTGGGAGTGTTGGGGGCGGGGTAAGCAATGCCTCATCTATGGGGAACGTTAATGCTGCTCAGTATTATAAGAAACTCGGTTTCAAATGTAACATAAATCCAGTTCAGAATTTTTTGGAAAATCCACCCGGCATTTTAGCATTGGATTGCATGCTATATTTTGCCCGCAATTACACCCAACAATATACGAAAATTGTTCACGAAAATTCTTGCCGTGGCGATGAACACGAATATCCCTTTGGTCGCACCTCCATTGAACTGGTAAAGCTTTTGTGCGATATTTTACGTGTCGGTGAACCACCAACCGATGAATCGGTCGATTTTCAGCCCATGTTCTTTGACAATAACCAATTTAAGGCAGCAGGAGAGAACCTCAAATCCACGGCGTCCACCATTGTGAAATTGAAAGAGAAAATTTCGCCGCATATTTTGGACTTAATTAAACAACAGAGACTGGCATTCCTGGTTGAAGGTAAGTTGCGATTCTCTCATGGAGTATTTTTATTGCTAATGATATATGTATATATATTTTCTTAATTTTTATCAAGGCACTCGTTTTCGAAATATTCACGTGGTGCCCGTTCAAAGGATAAATTTTGGTATGCTCGCCTATCCCCCAATCATAAAGTCATCCATCACGGTGATTGTGATGAGAAAACTATACCAACATTGGAGGAATTGCCAAATAAAGTGTCTGTGCTCGATATTAAGCAATTGCTCGAGGGCAAGGAGTGTCCACATATGAAAGAAATGCGTACCCGTAAATCAGCTGTTAATCTAGCATTTTCCATAACATTCGATAGCATGGATCATTCAACGTTGGACTTTGTTGCCCCCGATGAAACGATTTTCAATTATTGGACGGATGGTATTAACGCGTTATTGGGTCAAGATATGATTAGTAAACAGAAAAAGGAAGATTTTGATACATTACTGTCCATGGAGATTAAATTAAGACTTTTAGATACCGAAGGTGTTGATATTAGCAAAGATCCCCCACCCATACCAGATGATCCCGATAATTATGATTTTTGTTTTGAAAGTTAACCAAAATGTTCATGTAAACCGACATTAAGCCAAAGCATGTTTTTATTAGTTTTTTAATAAAATAGAAATAAAGTAAAATTGTAAAGAAAACTAAATGTGGGTGGGAGGGTACAAAAAAGTTTGGTCCATCTCTTTAGTAGGAATTGAACCTACAAACCCGCAAGTAATTAACGTGACGTAGACTCTTATCCACCAACACCAGCCATTCGTCGTTTATTATGTTTTTTCTTAAAGTTATAAACTTTAGATTTGTAGATTTATTTATGATCGTAGACACTTTTTGAAATTTTGTCTCGTAGAAAATAATTTTTTCATTTATTTTAACCGGTTTATTCATTCAGAGCAGACAAATTTTCTGTGAATTTTTATATATTTTTTACATAGATTTATTAAATTTTTTTATCAAAATTTTTTTATGATGAAGAACGGGCAAGTCGTTTTAGACGCTTTAAATAAAATCGGTGAACCGGCCACGTGCGAAAGTGTGGTCGCATATATCGCGAATGCGACCCAAGTTCAGCCAAAAGTCATTAAGAAGGCCGTAGCAGATACGCTTGAAGGGGGCGTTAAATACGGATTTATACAGCAATTAACGCCCGATGAAGAAAGCGATTCGGCTTCCGAAGATGAGGGCGATAATGAAGTCCAAGATCGCTCACGGCGCGGACGGAGCGGCGGTTGGCGCCGCCGATCAAGCCGGAGCAGAAGTAGACGTAGCCGCAGTCGTCGGCGTAAGCATTAAAGAAGCGGTTGGCCCCTATCTCAACAAAAAAATTGTTTTATTTTGTGTTGAAAATTTAAAATGCGTGGACACGCTCAAAAGCTGCATTTATTTTGGATTGGATTAGATTGTATTGTTGGTAAATATATTTTAACCACCATCTTATAAGTGGAGGGTGTAGGGGAGGATGAAAATTCGAAGACGATCCAAAAAAACTGATAAATGTGTTGATCTGTTATTCTTTCTTTTTTTCTTTCATTTTAGGTATACGAATGAAACAAAAGCGAAATATTGTTGATCATCAGCCAGCAGCTGCATCACGTTGTATTTCAACATTTGCTAATGAATAGATACAGATACAGATACCAGCCGAACAACAATACCCCCAACGGCCCAACAAGAAGAATGAACAGCACGGGCAAGTGGTGGTAGAAAAAAAATATCCAATAACCAATGAGCAGTTAGCAGAAGAAGCATAAAAATAACAACAAAAATAATAATAATAAAGATGAACTCCTGCTGCTGAAGGCATGTCCACTCAATACTCAACTGGTCAGTTAAATTGGGTACGTGAGAATTAAAAAAGTGTTAAATTATACCAAAAGTAATGTTAAAAAAGATACCAATTTTGTTTAACAGTTTGAAATGCAATTTCCTATCATTCATACAAGTTTGAACTTTACTGTTTTATTTTTTTTATAACTAAAACACGGTACTCTTGAAATAAATTTAAATAAGTGCTTTTGTGTTTGTGTGAAATTGGTCGGAAGCATATTAATTTAATAAATTTATTTTGCATTATTTTAAGTGTACATATACATTAATAAAATTATACAATTTGTGCATATTTTTAAAGATGACACTCCTTTTACAAATATAATAGTACTTAAGTTCTGCTAAGGCCTTTCATTGTATTTCATGACAATGCATTTCAAATGGCAGTAAAACGTTTTCAATGAAAGCTAATTCTTATTAAAAGCATAAAAAAGGAAAAATATAAAATAGAAGGCATATTAACAAAATGGATAAAAGATTTTAACAAAATTTTACACTTAAATGCTATCTTCGAAAAGTAGGTCGCTATCGTTAGGAAGGCATATAAAAAATTCCAATAAATTTAAAATTGTTCCGCGTGAAAAAGGGTTCTGATAACGCCCCCGTTTATCCCTCAGGTAGGGATAACGCTTATAGTTAAACATTTCGTTTGTAGTCAAATTCATGCAGGCATGAAGAATCTGGTATTTGAGAAAAAATATCAGATTAAATAATAACTCGAGAGCAATACTAACCGAAGTACAAGTAAGTATCCAGCCGAAACCACAAAACACCACCGCTTCTATTAAACCCAACACATACAATAAGGTGAATCCTTCAATCATGATGCAGTAGCATGCAAAGTAAATTGTAAAGGAACAGTTTAAGGCCACAGATAAAACGAACAAAAAGAACCACATGCGATTACGCAAGCCAACGCAATTGTATATAAAGGGGCAGTGATGATCGAAATAGGCCACACAACGATTACAAACGCGACAATGCTTGGCCCGTAAAGGTCGCAAGCAACGGCAACTATGGCAGAGGCGCGTCAAGATGATATTGCGCTTTTTAAGCTTATCGAAATACGGTATCTGCTTGATGGCGCGATAGTAGGCATCTGAACTAAGTGGTATATAGCCCGGGTTCCGGCGATTGGCAATAATCCAACTGATCCACATGACCGCATTCCAGTAAATGAAGCAATAGTGGGACCGTCTCAATATATTCCAAGTAATTGGTATAGCCTGTTACAAGGAAGGGGTAATGAAAATAAAAATAATTTGTCATAATTAGAAAGGCGAACGCCTTACTCTTATCATATACATCGGATAGCCCCACAACAACACCGAGAATAGAAACAGTAATAAGGGACCTTTAGAATCACCAGCTCCACCAAATAACCAACCCCAGATTTCTGAAATCGATGGTATCCAACGGGACTTCTTCTTCACCTCATTATATAAGAATCGTACAATGTCCTGATGTTGATGCGCCTGAGCCAGCATTATCGGTGTTTTTCCATTTTTATCCCGGGGCTCTAATTCTAAATTCGATTTTTCACACAACAATCGTACACACGCCATATTGCCGGACAAGCATGCCAAATGTAATGGTGTTGAACCAAAATTATCGGTTTTCTGTAATACAACACCCGAATACATTAGCAGACGCATTAAATCTGCATGACCCTTATAGGCGGCCCAATGTAATGCTGTATCGCCATTGATATCAGTTAAATGATTTAAGGCACCCATACCCAATAGATAAGCGGCCGTCGCTGTACGACCATACATGCAGGCCACGTGCAATGGTGTTAAACCTTTAAAATCGGCCGCATTTACGGTGACACCCGCTTGTAACATCACCTGTACCACAGCCGCATGACCTTTGCGGCAAGCCCAATGTATGGGACGTGGCCCTTGTATACCCAGACACGGTAAATCGATAGGAGCTGAACGTTCAATTAAATAGCGCATCATTTCAATGTTGCCGTTCAAAGCTACCCAATGGGCGGGCGTGTAACCATGACGATCACGTGCTGCCAAACATTCCATACCGAATTTTTCTGTTAAATTTTCCAAATCGGTGACCTCACCATTTTTTATTATATCAAAAATATCATCTAAATGAGCCACCGAACCATTGCTACTTTCAAAAATTAATAAATTTTCATCATCATTTTCATCCGTACCGGTGGCTACATTTGCCGCATTACTAACAGCTGCTTCGCCTACTGTATGTGACCTTCTGGCATCTGGTACATCTTGTGTACCGTTATCTTCTTCGGCCATCATATTACAACTGTCATAGGTTAGGGGCAGGGCCCAAACACTGCGGGCGGTACCTGCCCCCGGACTCGGGTGTACCTTACTGTTCTGCGTCCTGATGCTATCTGTTGAAGCCACCTTAAATGAATTATTAACCTTTACACGATGAATATATAAAACAGCAAAATATATGCTAGCAAGATTTACGGGTAGATAATTAAACTGTTACTTTGTACTTTTCGTATTTAAATAATTTTAACTTATCCTTGACTTAGCTAACAAATTATATTTTTAATTTTTTTAGAGGTAACAGATTTTTTTTATCAGTATTCGTTAAGAAAATCAATATTTTGTGCGATAAAATACAAATGGAAAAAAGTTACCGTTAATATATGATATATAGCAGCGCCCTCTGAATTATAATATTTAACAACCCCGTTTTATGCGTTGACTAATTTGAAGTATTTTATACTGTAAAGCATACAAGTGTATAAAAAGAAACAAAAAAATATAACATAACGTCACAATAGAAACATTTGGAATAAATTCAAGGCAGGTTATTAAAAAACATGAAGAATTATATAAAGTTTTAATCAAAATAATGCAAAAATTAACAGAAGTTATTAAAATACGAAATCATAATATATTTAACTTTTGTTCAGTAACGTGTAATTATTTAAATTTACGTATAAAAGAATATTCGTGTGATACGACACCAAAATTACATTTGGCAAAGAAGAAAAGTGAAAATTTCTCACAATTTAATCCGGTCGATTTACTAAATAGAAATTGTATATACGGAAATTTTACCAAACAATACGCTACTTTGGTTGGTGTTGAATAAAAAATCAACAAATTTATTTGTTTGTTTGAAATTAATATTAAATTTTTACTTAGGGAATTATTGATTGAAAAATTTTTATTTTATTTTTTTTAATAGGCAAAAGTAGTACACGTGTAATGTGATGTATAGTTTTTTTAACATGAATGTGATTGCAGTAAATTACCAAGAAATCGATGACGTATTTTGTTCGTTACTTACCTTACTTTTAAATGGCAAAAATCAATGAACTTCTAACATCCAACCATAAAAATTGCATCAGCATTTTCCTTACTTTATAAATTCCCTAGAAATATATGCAATTAATAATTATTTAATTGCTTTTTTTGTAGATTGCAAAAATGAAAAAAGAAAAGCAAAAGGGTCCCACTATAGCAGAAAGTGAGAAAAAGGGTAAATGACAACTTGTGAACTAATGAATACAATTATATTTTAATGGAAATTTTGATGTTTATTAAAAATTTTATGAATAATTTAATAAATACATAGTGAAAGAACTTGATCCTTGGCCAGCTTATATTACAGAGCGTGAAGCTCTATGGCAAAAATGTAAAGAAGAATATATTAATAAATTGGGCAAGAAGCCAAGAGAGCCCATAAAAATTAAATTGCCCGATGGTAAAGAAGTGGATGGTATTTCATGGGAGACCACACCGTATGAAGTGGCGAAAAGTATTAGTCAGGGTTTGGCAGATAATACCATTATAGCGAAAATCAATGGCGAAGTATGGGATTTGGATCGTGTATTGGAAGGCGATTGTTCATTGCAATTATTAAAATTTGATGATGCTGATGCTCAGGCAGTATTTTGGCATAGTTCAGCCCATATAATGGGTGAAGCAATGGAAAGAATTTACGGTGGACATTTGTGCTATGGCCCACCAATAGCTGATGGCTTTTATTATGATATGCATTTGGATGGTGAAGGTGTAGGTTTTAAATCTTCTTTATCTCTCTGTGGCATGTTTTCAAGTTTTATATAATTTTTATTTATTGGTAGATCTCCACCAATGACTATCCTGTTATGGAAGGTTTGGTAAAACAGATTGTTAAAGAGAAACAACCGTTTGAACGGTTGGAAATGAAGAAGCAGGATCTCTTGGAAATGTTTAAATACAATGAATTCAAATGTCGAATATTGAATGAAAAGGTCAACACCGACACCACCACTGTATACAAATGTGGGCCCTTAATTGATTTGTGCCGCGGGCCACACGTTCGCCATACTGGCAAAATTAAAGCATTGAAAATAACGAAAAACTCCTCAACCTACTGGGAAGGTAATGCCGAAGCTGAGACCTTACAACGGGTCTATGGCATTTCCTTTCCGGATCCCAAACAGTTAAAGGAATGGGAGAAAATGCAAGAGGAGGCGGCCAAAAGAGATCATCGTAAAATTGGTCGTGAGCAGGAGTTATTCTTCTTTCACGAATTGTCGCCCGGTTCATGTTTCTTTCAACCACGTGGTGCTCATATTTATAATACGTTAATGAACTTTATGAAGGGCGAGTATCGCAAGAGAGGTTTTCAAGAGGTCATCTCTCCTAATATCTACAATTCGAAACTTTGGATGACTTCTGGCCACTGGCAGCATTATGCGGAAAATATGTTCTCCTTTGATGTGGAGAAGGAAACGTTTGCTCTTAAACCCATGAATTGTCCGGGACATTGGTGAGTAGTCATACAATATGATTGCAATGAAATGTTATCTCCTTTCTTCCACTTCAGTCTTATATTTGATAATCGTAATCGTTCCTGGCGTGAGTTGCCACTACGTATGGCTGACTTTGGTGTTTTGCATCGCAACGAATTGTCGGGTGCTTTGACTGGTCTCACCCGAGTGCGACGTTTCCAGCAAGACGATGCTCATATATTTTGTGCCCCGGAGCAGATTAAAAATGAAATGAAAGGCTGCTTGGACTTTTTACGTTATGTCTATGCAATATTCGGATTCTCTTTCAATTTAGTTCTGTCCACTCGACCGGAAAAATATTTGGGTGAATTAGAACAGTGGAATGATGCTGAAAAAGCTTTGGCTGAATCACTGGATGAATTTGGTTTGCCGTGGAAAGAGAATCCCGGTGATGGGGCCTTTTATGGGCCCAAAATCGACATAACCATTATGGATGCTTTGAAGAGAGCTCATCAGTGTGCTACCATACAATTGGACTTTCAACTGCCGATACGTTTCAATTTGAATTATGTGGCCGATGATGGTGAAAAGAAAAGACCCGTTATAATACATCGCGCCATTTTAGGTTCTGTGGAACGTATGATCGCCATTTTGACCGAAAGTTATGCTGGCAAATGGCCATTTTGGTTATCGCCCCGTCAAGTTATGATCGTTCCAGTTGGACCACAATTCGATGAGTACGCTCAGTCGGTACGTGATCAATTGCATGCTGCCAACTTTATGGTGGAAGCTGATCTGGATGCTGGTGATACTATGAATAAGAAAATCCGTAACGCTCAATTGGCACAGTTTAATTTCATTTTGGTAGTAGGCGAAAAAGAGCGCACTTCTCAAACTGTTAATGTTCGTACCCGTGACAACAAAGTGCACGGTGAAGTGTCCTTACACGATTTAATAACAAAATTACAAAAAGTACGCGACGAGTTCATAACAAATGAGGATAGTTTTTGAAGCGTTTTGGTTAAAACGCTCTCTCAATAATACCAAATGAAAAAGAAAATGAAATAAATGTCATTGGGACAAACTATGATAATGAAACTAGTACAAGTACAAGTTTTTATAATTTGCTTATTAGTTGATAATACCGAAAATGAAATAGTAAGTATTAAGTGATTTATTTAATTAGAAATATAATCATAGGTGGCAATGTTACTAATTACTAACAACGGCAATTGCGGCCATGAACGTTTAGACTTTGACAGTGATCAGGTTTGCCATCTCCTTAACACACTCACCTTTTACAGTTAGTTATCAAACCATCAAGTTATATTAATTTATTTCCCAAAAAGAGTACAGCGTAAGCATAATAGGGGAAATATTTTATGATAAGAAAAAAATTAGATAAGATTACAAAACTGCTTTTTACCGTTAACAAGGTTTTTAATTGATATTTTGTTTGTGAGTGTTTGGTTCTCGTTGATTTCTATTTCTTTTTTTTTTTATAATCTTAATTTATTATTCATTGCATTCGTTTCTTTTTAAAAAAATTTACCGCTCACACTTGTACACACACGCACACACCCACAGACAATTTTTATATATGCATGTATTTATGTTTTGCGGTGAATGTTATAAAGTATATTTTCGTCTTTAAAAATTACGCATATTACTCTTTATAAATATGTATATATATATATAAATTAATTAATTATTAGAAAAGAATACATATAGGTGTAGTAGTAGATGTTTGCAAACAGTATTCGTATATAAATTGTTCTACACGCCCTCACATTTGATTTGGAAACAATTGTAATATTTCCCTTCATCCAATTCCCAAAAATCTATATAAAATAATTCCATTAATAATTGGAGTTGATTTTTATTTAAAAAAAAAAAAAAAATATTGTAAATTATGATGGAGGGAGAGAGTTGTTAGTGGACGAGGAATAAAAATGTTTTAGCAAGCACATCCACCTTCCGGATCTTTTGTTTCATGCTGTACACCTAATTGTATATCTTGCATATCTTCAGATGGTTTATTATCGGTTGAAGCATCCATGCCGGGTAGGGCAGCAGCAACACGTCTAAATAATTGCTTAACATTATAACCAGCCTTCGCACTAGTTTCAATAAACATAACGTTTAATTCCTTTGCTTTTCGTTCGCCCTCCTCAGTTGATACTTGACGTTTATCGGAGAGATCTGTTTTATTGCCAACCAACATTATGATGACGTCACTGCCACGTTCAGTGCGTACATCATCAATCCATTTTGATGTCTGATGAAATGAATTTGTATTGGTAATATCATAGACAACAACAGCAACAGTAGAGTCTCTTATGTAGGATGGTATTAAAGAGCGAAAACGTTCTTGGCCCGCCGTGTCCCACAGCTGTAAACGAACTGTACGATCCTCCAAGTACATGGTCTTTGATAGAAAATCAATACCAATGGTGGCTTGATAGGTGTTGTCGAAACTGTCGTACATAAAACGGGTTATCAGGGAAGTTTTTCCCACACTCTGCTCACCCAGAAATACTAATTTAAATTTACGTAAAGGATTGCCAAAGTCACCGGACGACATAATGCCTCTTGTGGTTTTTTTATGATAAATTTCTCCCAATAAAAATATATAAATGCTTAGTAACACTTGAGTTGTTCCCAATCGATAAGTGTAGTTTCTCTATAGGGTGGATGTGGTTATATGCAAAAGCTGGCTCCGTATTGTCTGGTGACTTTTTCTTTTTTTTCCTACTAAAATTTGGCGTGAGAATTGGGTTGGGTTGACAAATTATAAATGGAATTTTTTCCTTTTGCGTATATTTTCACTGAATCAGCGTAAATAGTATAAAAATATCCTATATTGATGAATCCTGAATATATTAAGAGTTTTATTTACTTTTTAATTGCACTTTACTTTCTTTTTATAATATCTCTGTTATATTTATTTTAAAAAAATTAAAGCATTATTTATGGATCTTGTTAGCACAACTAATTGATGAAATTAATATCGTCACGTCACCCCTTTTCGCAATCCAGCTGATTATTGTGAATGATGTTTTTTTTTTTTAGTTTTGCAGAGTCACTGTGAATGGTGTTTGCAAAATAAAGTGATAACTCGCGCTAACATACATCCGTTATAAAATGTGTCAAATAACATAAGATTTATATATGAAAGGAATTTTATTGCAAATAAAAATCTTTTTGTTATTAAAATAATAAAATTTTTAGTACATTTTTACTTTTTAACCATAATTAATTTGATAGAAAACATTTTGCTAGTCTCTTAATTAACCAAAAATAAGAAGAAGAAGAAGAAAAAGAGATCACAAATTTTACTTGGGTATAAATTGATGTTTAGTAATCCACTTTATTAAAGATGCCACTCGACCATATACAGATGGTGTATCGGGATCACCACAAGGTACTTTGGCCCATGAAGCAACACCAATTAATACATTTTTATTATCAACTATTTGAACTAAGGGACCACCAGAATCAGATAAACATATACTGCCAATGCCGTTTGTAAAACCAGCACATATATTAGTCGGATGAAGGTCAACAGCTTTTCCACCCAATAATCGTTTGCATTTATTGGTTGGTATTATGGGTACTAAAGCTTTTTGTAAAACACTAGGATATTCAGGATCATCTGAAGTAGAAATACTACCCCAACCATAGAAAAACGCTGCACCGGTCGGTTCTTTGGCTTTATGGGATGGCAAAGAAATTGGTGAAATGGCTTTATTCCATTTGAATGGTCTTTTAGTATATATTAAACCTATATCGTAGGGTCTGGTATCACCCATATACTTTTCATGTCTCACATAATAATTAACTTTACGTTTTTGTGTATAGCGTCCATTGGCGCTCACATAAATATTACCTGCCTTTAAAGTGGTGATTTTTATACGTAATTTCGGTACAAGACAATGGGCAGCTGTCAGTATCCAGTGTCTATTAAGTATACTTCCACTACAATAATGTTTGCCACGCTTTTGCAATGAAACAATAAACGGAGCATTGTATGATTTGGCATCCCAGCCTCCAGTTAATCGCTTAACTCTGGAGCATTGCATTATTGTATATTGTAGGGTGAACACTAGCAGACATATATAAATGGATAAATTCCACGTATTAGCCATTACTTAGCCAAGTATTAACTAAAACTAAATATCATTAGAGAAAATGTTTATCCGAACGTTTACAGGTGATTTTAAAACAAATATCTTTTTTTTTTCCATGAAATTATCGCAATAAAAAATCTGTACAATTGTTATAAACATAAGTTAAGATGATAATAGAAATAAAAACCATTTGCATTTTTTACACTATACTCACGCTAGATTTTTAAAATTCATGTACTTTATAAATATTTCTCATCGATGGCAGTTGTTTTACTTTCTCTTCTAATAACATGTGTAAGCAAAATTGAACAAAATAAACAGCTGTTGAATCATATATATCATTGAGTTAAACGTTAATTTTATTTAATTAATCATTTTTTTTACAATTAACTCTGTTTTAATTTAAGATTTTGTGAGAAAATAAAATCAAAATTTTGCGAGAAAATTAAATCTATCAACATTTCTAATAAAAATGCAGCAAAATAAACAGCTGTTATACTCTTATTAGTGTTCTATTCTTCCATTCTTAGAGGTTAGTTGTTTTTGCATTTAAAATTTTTGCCACAATTACAATAATCGAATTAACGTTTAATAATTTTACAATTTGGTGAATGTCAAAATCATAATATATAGGAATTAATAAAAATGAATTATTTGTGCTTAATAATTAATGTGGCGATCTCTGTGGCCGGTTATAACATGGCTACACGTATAATACCAAATTTTCGTGATATGTTCATCAAAGCCAACCTATTTGGGAAAGATATGTGTAAGAAAAACCAAAAAGAAATGTACGTTGTACTACTTAGCATGGCTAGAGAAATAATTTTTATTAATAAATTTTCTACTTGTAGACCAGAATCAATGGGCGTTGTAATAGGTTGTGTATTTCTGGTGGTTATGTTTCTATTCATACCAATACCATTTACTTTGGAAGAAGGTGCTGCTGTAGATATTAAAACTGGTGGTAAACCGTCAACATTTCCTCATGAGGAATTCGTGGAATTAATTGTAGCACTATTATCAATATGTTGCATGATATTATTGGGTTTTGCCGATGATGTATTAGATTTGCGTTGGCGGCACAAATTATTCCTGCCCACAATTGCCACTTTACCATTACTAATGGTTTATTATGTTAATTACAATTCCACTACAATAATATTACCAAAATTTGCCCGTTCACTGCTGGGCTATTCATTGGATATAGGTAAGTTTTTTTTTTTTTTCGTTGTCATTATTACTGCAAGTCGTTGTATTTAAGAAATTGTTTAATATATGTTTTGTAGGTTTTTTATATTATATTTATATGGGCATGTTGGCTGTTTTTTGTACCAACGCTATTAACATATTAGCGGGTATTAATGGTTTGGAAGTGGGACAATCATTGATTATAGCTGCTTCAATATTGACATTTAATTTCATTGAATTATGTTTGGGTCATCAATTAGGCGCTCATAAGTTTAGCATTTTTCTAACGTTGCCATTCTTTGCTGTATCCTTGGCATTATGGAAATATAATAAGTAAGTAAATTTGTCTTTTTTATTCTAGAAAATAATTGGTTATTTTTGTTTTTGCTATTTAAAGCAGTTATGTTCAAACTAGAAAATGCCTTTTGGTTTTTGGTTTCGAAAATTTAAATATATAATGAACAAGTAAATAATTGGTAGCAATAATTTCATAATTTTTTTTACAAGTAAATTATTAAAAATTTTCTACAGAATATCATATTAACAAGCGTGGCAAAATGTACATGCAGCAAATGCTGATCTTGTTTGAAAAGCACTGCACAAATGTAAATGCAAAAATATGTACACTTTAAAAGTGGAAAGTTTGAGAAACATTACATTAGTGCAAGTGTTTTTTGTTTTTAAAGAACAGCTCTGTTTAAGGTAACACAGTACTTTTGATAAAGTTTGCTATTTTCTGCCCTATAACATAGGGCATATGTTATACATATAGATAAATAAAAGATAGTATAACATAAAAACAAAATTTTAATAGAAAACAAGTGAAAAAAATTATCTCCACCGCTTGATGATAAAATGTAATTTATATAAAAAAGGGTGTGTAATTAAAATATATATAACCAATGCATGGAAAATTATTAGCAAAAAGAAATGACTTGAATAAATAAAACGCGTATAATGCATCTACGTTCAAAATTAATACCACATAAATGCAACAATGATGAGGAAAGGCAAATGTCAACGGTGGTGGCTAGCCAATCTACAACAACACGTAGCTATTGGACCAGAAAGTTATTGTTGTGTGGTGCTATGTTAATACAATTCGGTTTTATACTATGTTTTTGGTTAATGCAGCATGAGTTAAATAATAAACTGGACAATAGTATTATAAGTATAAATTTAACCAAGAGATTACAACAAAAACAACAAATGGTCAATTTTATTAAAACTGAAACAAGTCAGCCTATAAATCAAGCTAAACAAATCACTACCACAAATAGAAAAGAAGCAACAAAACGATTTTTATGGCCAGCAAGAGAATTGGAATTTCATCAAAATTTTATGTTACATAAAAGTGTTTATAATATAACCGAAGCTGAACGGTTAATGTTTGGTGATACAACACCAATATGGTGTTATCGTGATGGAACACAAAATGCTAGCAGTACCGAGCAGCATACCGAATTAGAAATGGATAATAATAATGTATGGCAAGAACATTGCAAATGTTTAACAGATTGGCATGGACGTGATTGTGGTCAACCGGAAGTTATATGGAGAGCTTTAATGGCAGCTAAGCAAACGTTTAAGTTACGTGATCCTAGTCGAGATGAAAGACACCGTCTCATTTGTATGATAGAGGGGAATTTTTTTAGTTTAGATTTATTAGAAATACAACTAAAAACAATTGAAAAGGTTGTGGATTATTTTATCATATATTGGAAACGTTCCAGCACAACCGATATAAGCGACTTGAAAGCATTAAAGCAAAGCTTAAAACAAATACTTGTTAGCAACAATTATTTATTGTATCATTGCAATAAAACAACAGCTGCCTTAAGCAAGTGCTCATCAGCGGCAGCATATCATTTATTTCGCCAACAACATTTATCCAGCAATGTTATAAAACCTACCGATCTTTTCGTTTACATTGATGATCACACCTTATTGGGATATCGGCCTTTGAATTTCCTCAAGTTTTACGGTTCTCAAGCGTTGCCACCGATACGTTTCCGTTTAAAATACAATGTGTACGGTTTTTATTGGCAACATACAAATTTAACATATATTAACGGTATAATAAGTTCCTTCAATTATCTGGATGTTGTGGCAAATCCAGCTAATTTATACCACAACAATATCCCCTCACATGGCAGCAGCAGTTTAATAATAGGAGATTTAAATCATTTTGGTGGATGGTTTTGTAAATATTGTCAACAGCCGGATGAAATTTTACAAGAACTGCAAGCATCATCATCCAGTATAAATGTTACTACAACACAGCCAATCATGCAGTTACCAAAAAATGGCCGCAACTCATATATTGACATAACATATGTCCAACAACTTATAGCCACGGGTGTATATTTAAATGATGGCAAAACAAGTTTACTACACCAAAGGCGTGACAAATATTATGCTCCGCAATTCATTAATGAACAAAGCTGGAAATATGGTTATTTGTTGGACAATATGTATGTATCTTTAGATGATTTTTTAGCTAATGATTATGAGGACAATTAATTGTTCATATAATAGTGGAAATGTGGAAAATATTATTATCGGTTAAAGGCGACCATTTAACGCTACATCACTTGCTTGTACATAAGACAAAGGACGTACCGACATTTATCGTTAAATCAAAACAGCTTTTAATTCTAAGCTGATTTATATAATTAATGATGGGTGTAGAGAACTGACAAACATACACCCCTCATACAATATACACTTTGTGGTTTCATGATTATTAAAGATTATGCATTTTTTTTAACAAATAACCGTTTTTTCAATAGGGACATAACATGGACATGGTATTTGAAAATGAAAGCACTTTTAAAAGTTTTTCATGATTTGTGAAATGTTAGAATGTCAATCAAAGTTAACCTTTTTTTTTTTTATAGTAAAGTTCATAAACAAGCATCCATTTTAAAATTATTTAAAAAAATTTTAATGAAAGGTATCTCTAGCGATAAAGCTTAATAGTTGGATTAATTGTTTTGTCAATAAGCCAAATATGCGCATGGTGTGGATTTTATGCTGCAGGTGTTATTAGATCATATATTTTCATTGAACATGCTTGCTTTGGCCATATAGACAAAATCTATTGAAAATTTAGATTCCATGTATACTTGTGGGAATAAATTTCAGTTTAAAATTTAAATTTTTCGATTATTTTATATAAATACAAAACTGTTATGTTATTTTTGAAAAACTCTTAGCTTGGGCTAAATGTTAAACGGTGTATGCCTAACTCAGATTTGGAAGAGGACTTTTAAAGTCTTTTATAGTAATTATTATGCATCAACTTATAAGTAGGATTTGAGGCCAAATAATAATCGATGCGGCCACTTTTTGACAAACCAACAGATAGGCTAAATGTAAGTGTCTGTTCCAAATTTTAATTACACAGCAAAAGTATTATAAATATTTTGTAGATTGTCCGTCCTTTCAATCTTTTCAGTAGCTGAGTGGGCTAAGGCTTAGTAAACCCGGACACGGGTTCAAATTCAGCTGAGAGGAAACAAGTGAAAGAGTTTTTATCAGCTGGAATTTGAACTCAAGTGTCGCGTTGGATTGGTAACCCCCCACCGACATTTAAGAATATTACCATAAAAGTCGAGGTTGGTTCGACAGATGGAATGGGCATTTAAGCTTGTAAAACGTCATTAATTATTAATATTTTGTAGGTCCCTGAATTAAACGTTATAAAAACGTTTACCGTCCCTTTAGCTCAAGTGATGTCGGGTGTATATAATAAAAACAAAATGGTTCCTCTATGTATTTATAATACAATTTTTTATTTGCTTATAAATTACTTTTAAATATTTTTTATCAGGTTCGCTTGTAAATATATAAAAAAAAAAAAAAAAAATATGCAAGATTTTAGCAAATCATTTTTTGGAATACAATAAGTCTACAACAACAATATCACTCAAGAAATTTATTAATTGTGCCTGTCAAAACTTAACTCAAATTACTATATAAGTTCAATAAATCAATGTTTTATATATATATGTGTATAATTATTATATTAGAGCTGATGAAATAAAATAAAAAAAAAACACGTTTTATGCTTATTGTATATAATGAATGATGCAAGTGCTGTAATAACGTCACATATCATATATGAAATGAAATCTTATAATATATAGAAGTGTGATTAAAATTAAATCTCGAATGTTTTGCCGATTATAACAATTTTTTTTTTTGTAATAAATTCTGTGTGTTGTCACAACATTTAGTTAAATGCTGTGATATATCTGTATGTATAATAAAAAAAATCAATAAATAAATAAAATGTTTACAATATAAATATATTGATAAATTTCAATTCATTTCATTACAATTGTAGTGATCGATTTAGAATCATAATTTGAATCGATTTAACCATGTCCGTACATGTATGTCTGTCTGTCCATATAAATTTGTGCTTAAACAATAGATTGCATGTGTTGAGATATTTCATTGAAACTTCGTACAAGAACATCTATAAGTCCAAATGCATTGATAAAATAAAAGTAGTTTTAAATTTAAGTAAATCTACCTAAACTTGCGCATTGTTATGTCCGTACGTCCGTTGTTATGTTCACAGCGTTCCCACAATTTAAGGACGACAGATAAACTCTCGAGTAGATGTACTCTATACATCATCCAGCTGCATATTCTGCTTGACCGCCTATATCATTTTACACTATTTTTAAGAATAATAATAAAACTTTTTTTCCTTCTTTCTTTACAGATATCCTTCGCAAGTTTTCGTGGGCGATACATATTGTTATTTTGCTGGCATGACATTTGCTGTTGTTGGTATTTTAGGACATTTCAGCAAAACGCTGATACTCTTCTTCATACCGCAAACAATCAATTTTTTATACTCAACACCGCAACTATTCAAATTGGTACCATGTCCTAGACACCGTTTGCCCAAATACGATTCCAAAGCTGATCTCTTACATATAAGTACCACCGAATTTCGTCGCGAAGAGTTATGCTTATTGGGCCGTTTGATGGTGTACGTTTTGAAAGTGTTGAAATTGATTAGTTGGCAAGAAATGCCGGATGGTCGTATAATTACGAATAATTTTACTTTAGTCAATTTCATATTATTGATATTTGGTCCAGTACATGAAAAAGTTGTGACACATATGTTGATGGGTTTGCAAGTCATGTGTACAGTGATGGCTTTTGTGATACGTTATCCGTTGGCCAATTATTTTTATGATACATAATATGACCTATAAAAATGATTATATTTTATTTGTTCACATTTAAGTACGAAAGTACTCGCAATAGATTGTAATTGGACACAAAAATTACCAACCTTTTCAATATTTTTGTATAAATAATTGATGAGAAATAAAAATGTTATGATAAGTCGCTCTCGAAGTGTCTAAGGATTGATTGAATACCACATAAGGGGAATATACCAAGTTTAACGTTAGATTTGCAACACCCAGAGGGAGGTGTCAAAGTTGAAATATTGTTGTTTTAAAAATTGAATTGATCTAGTTTGTGTATGTCTGTACGTCCATAAGTTCGCCTGTAGTTGGCTTTTAACACGATCGTAAACTTTGGGGTATTTAGCTAAAAAACTTTTAGTTTTTGCATGCAGGTCGTTAATTAAAATGGCACTAAGTCGGTCAAGAGCCACGCCCACCATCGACAAAAATCTTTGTATTTGCCATACAAATTTAGCTATTAAGTTTAAATTTTGCTAAGCACATTTATAATTATTCTATCCTTAGATGTACCAAAAATGGGCGTGGTCGGTTAATGGGCACGCTTACAATTTACAAAAACTCTACCCTACTAGCTCGATTTAGAAGCTGACACGTAAACATACATAATGAGAGGGTACAATCATGTACCCGCCACGCCCACATTTTTGTAAGTACACGCGGAGGATATTTAAGATATGATCTAAAATAAATTTAGTTCCGGATTCTATTTGAAGTGTCTGTTGAGGCGTGAGTACATATTCCGAACGTTGTTATGTTTAACGAATAATTTATTATACCCCTCCAGGTGTAGGTAGCATAAAATAAATTTGAAAATTTGTGTCATATGAATTTTAATCTTTTCGAAGAATTTATTTTTGCTTAGAAGCAATATTTTCCGCCCCATTCAAAAAAAAAAAAGAACCAGCTGCAGAAACAATGATTACCGATGAAGAGCAATCAGGGGATAATATAAGCTTTCCCGAAGAGGAAGAAGAAAAAATTAATATCGGAGTGAGTTGTGTGGAAGACATTTCATTGTTGTTGTCATGAATTAAAATTCGTTTTTTTTTAAAGCTTTATATTGGTGGCCGTAATGCTAAAGGGGAGAGAGATGGACGCGGTTGGGCTATTTTGCCAAACGGTGATCAATATGATGGACAATATCGTGGTGGCAGACGTCATGGCATCGGTTTATATGTTTTCAAAAATGGTTCCCGTTATTATGGACAATATCGTTGCGGTAAATTTTTTACAAGCGTCAGTGCTTAGTGAAGAATTTTTATTATAAGCTCGTTTTATCAGGTCATCGTTCTGGTCGCGGCATATTCATTTATCCCGATGGCAGTGTTTATGAAGGTATCTGGCGCAAAAGTTTACGGCATGGCAAGGGACGCTACAGTTATGCTAATGGGGATTCCTATTGTGGTGGCTGGTATCACAGTATGCGTCATGGCGTCGGTATATATAGTACTGGCTTGTTGGGTAAGAGTGCCAATTGTGGCCCGCTTCATTTCAAGGGCACTTGGCGTCATGGGGTACGCGTCGGACCATTCGAATTAACGTTCGGCATAGAAGAAAAATCAACCACATTACATGGCATCTGGGATAATCTATTTCCCCAAGGACCGGCCGTTTTTAGTTTCGATAATCAGTACATGTTAACGGGTTTCTTCGAGACACCCGGTCGCGAATTACAAGTTACACGCAAAACGTATGGTACCGAAGCGGACGAAGATGAGGAACATATACCAGAAGATCAAGGGGAACAGGATATATATATGGATGCGCCCTCATTCTGGTATGCTCAAGATATATGCGCTTACGATTATTCCCTATTACCACAAGAACCGGTACCGTTACCATTATCCGATTCGGAATTATCTGTTTGCTCAATTGTTACACCACCGACGGAATTAAGCGTTGAAAAGACAATACCGGATATGGGTGAGGGTGAGGCCGAATGTGAGTTAGAGCAGGAGTACATTTGTGAACATGAGCTCAGCACCAGTGAATGTGAAACGTCCAGCCAGATTTGCATACCGAAATACGATCCCTGTGCTATTGAAATTATTGATCAGCCACCTTGTTAATTATAACAAAAACAACAACAAGAAAAGCTTTTATATTTTTTTATTTTTACATTATATACTCTTATATATGTTTATATATCTTTATGAAATTTTATTTGCGAATTGATTGAACATTTTTTCGATAAATAAAAATAAACAAAAAAAATTCAAAAATTCAAAAATGCAAATCCATTGATGTTTTAATGCATTACATGAAATTATGAACCACATAAGATGAGGGGTATACTATCAGTTTGTCATTCCGTTTGCATTTACCCAGACGCTGGCCTACAAAGTAGCCAATGCCAATGCGTCTAAGTGCAAACTGGAAAAAAAGCTATATTGGACTGAAGCCCAATTGGGTCCTCTCCAGTTTTTATTGCACTGCCCAAGGCCCAATTCCTAAGTCCCAGTTTCCAATACCAATCTGTGTTTGAAAACTGCCAACACTTCTCCTGAGTTTGGACTCGCTCGGTACGGCCAATACGATCAGCAGATTGTTGTAGCCACAGTACACGGATAGACGTGTGTATATCCCCATATACATACGATGGCGGATGTAACAACAAAAGTTATCTGGTGCTAAGACACCGCCCACAGCAATTGCACCAGCACTTATACCTTTATCACCACCTGCCAGCGAAGTCCCCTAACCTGAACAGGGGGCCGCAGAAATAAAAGAAGAACTTAACGAATAATTGCATGTGATTCAATTTAATTTAAAAAAAAAAAAAAACATTCACAATTTTTCCACAATTTCCACTAAAAGTAAAAGACAATTTTTTTTAGAATCAACAATCATAGCAAAAAAGCAATTTATTTATTCACCAAAAATTTCATTTCCTTTATTTATCGTAACATCGCTTGTAACAAACTCTAATGTACTTGACGAACTTTTTCCACTACGGGATTTTCTCGAATCGTCGGACCCTGAGCAGTCTGAGTCATCGCTAGAAGAATCACAAATTGGTTTCGGATCCGTCATAATAAAGAATATACAACATATAGTTAAAAAAAAATTGTTCTGTATTGTAGCTGAATTATAAATATAAATGAAAATATTCTAAAAAATTCAAAAATTCAGCTATTAAGGTGAAATTTTCTACATATATAAATAGTTATTGCATCCATCGATGTGCTAAAAATTAGCGTGGTTGCATAATCGACAAAAAGCTATACATCTTTCACAAAAATTGATCCATAGTACTTGAAATTTTCTATGCATATCTATAAGTATCCCTTGCAAAAATGGGCGTGATTGGATAACAGACACGCCCACAATCAACAAAAATCTATTTGAAAACCGCAACAGTTGATCTATGAACTTATCCCATTCATTGATGTCTCAAAAATGGACATGGTTGAATAACAGACACGCTCACAATATGCAAAAAATCCACATTCCCCATAAAACTCGTCTTGCAAGCTGATAAGTAATGCAGACACTATTAGAAAGCGTATATGACATACCACGCCCTTTATTGTAGATATGGATGGCATTTCAAATTCGTCCTAAGCCAAATTTAGTTTCCTCATTTGTTTTACTTTTTAAAAGACCGGCACTCAGGAGATGTCTCCTATAAATGCATGGCACCATTCCGATCTTCTTACAAAACCGTTTTTAAGATGAAATTGACTTTTTTTTGCATATACGAGTATATTTAATTTTAATTGGTGCTTGATGTTTTTAATATTATTATACTGATAAATAAAATTAAATGGAAGTGAAGAGAATGCAAAATTCGCAACAGAACGAATATGTTCTATACTCAACCCTTTTTTAAAAAATTCTTTAATTATAGAACGGTTATCATATATTTTTTGTCCATCCCCCGAACGTACATATATTTTGCATCATAAAACTTTAAAGCAAAACTCCTTCCTTTTAATCAAGTGGCCAAAAACAATGAATCAGTTTTAGAGTATGTTGTAAAGTCGTTTTATTTATGGTGAGTATAAAAATCTTATAATTATACATGATGTGACATGATGTGGAAAAGTAAAAATTAGTAAAATTTTGTATAATTGGAAAATGAAGCTGGATTATAATAGAAATATTTCATGATGTTTTTTTGTTTTGTTTTCTATTTCATATACAATAATTATGAAAATTAAATAAACAAAGTATATATATATTTATATTTATATAGGTATGCTATGTTAACTATAGCAGTTTTCTGCGTTGCTTTTACTCCATTTTTATATATGATAATATTTTAATAATTACTCTAACATTACTTGTACATGATTTATGACAATTGAAAGCATGTAAAAAACGGTAATTTTGGGTTTAAACCAATAGTTAAATACCGTCAACATTTCCATATAAAAAACGAAAAGTGTGGCTGCGACATGATAACGCTACCTTAACTGTGTATGTATTATTTAAAAAAAAAAAAGAGAAATAGTCAAGTTTTTATGCCGAGTCTGAGATTTTGGCAATGCGAGCACACGTCACGATTATTTTTGGCAATTGAAAGCATTTTTTGGTCAAAAATAAGCGTGACTCTTGAATTAATTTTTGTCCAATTTAAAATGCGTCCAGTAACTCTGGTAGTAATGTCTGCAGGAAGATGTCAGCTCAAGATCCTCAAAATTTACCATGATTAGAGAGAGATCTAGCCAACAATCACACCTTCACCCGGTGGTCTTACGGACATAGATGTATAAAACCATTCAGCTTTTCATACTAATCAATAATACAATACAATATTTTGTACAATCTTGCAAATGGAGCGTATATATATAAATAAAGAGATAGAATATAAAAACAATGATGAATGATTTGTATTTAAAAGGAAAAGTTATGGAAAATTTTTTTATAATGCAACATTTACATGTACATTTACATATATAATGATGATGATGTTAATGATGAAGTAGGACTATAAGAATTTGTTATTTTTATGTATACGTGATCTTCCCGGATTAATTTTGCATTTTAACTGTTGGATCATGTCGTAAATTTTTAACGCTGGCCCAACTTTCATCCCCAACAACGTTATAATGTCATCCTTTGACAATTGCATCAAACGTTTACCATCAATTTTATTGCGACTGAATGTGTCACACAAAGCGGTACAATCGTTGACTCGTAGAAATTGTGAAACGTCATATACATTCCAACTATCGGGTAGTAATTCACTATGTTGATCAGTTCCTGTAACATTGTCGATGGCATCGTTTAGTCTTGGTATATATTTGCTGTTGCTGACCGTTGAATTCTAAAGGGAATAAATCAACATAATATTAATGAATAAATTAATTATTTTTTCACATGTATTATATGTAATTCACAACATTCTCGATACATTTTTTCATATTTCATTTATATTCATTTACATTTATAGGTTACGTACTTGATTTGTAATCGTAATAAAATGAGAGAATGGATAATGGTAAATAGCCAATAACAGTGCGTAACGGGTTGGATTATAATTATTTTTTTATTAACGATGTATAAGAAACTGCGGCGTTTATTTTCATTTATTTATAATATTTTAACGTTACGTTCGTGCGGATTTTAATTTTGTACGACTATTGTTTTGACAGGAAAAAATATATTGATTTTTGATTTGAAAAAAGAAACGTTTTTTAATAAATAAAAAAATTCTTACAGTGGCCAGTAGTCCAAAGTAAGAAAACTATTTGAAAAGGTGTCTTTGATCAAAATCTTAAATATCCTTCACATCCATCTGTACAACATAATGGGCATAATATGTCCTCTAACAGTGTATCTGCTTGAAAGATAAGTTTCACTTTTTTGTAAATTTTTGTAAATTGTAAGATTGTCTGTTATACCACTACGCCCACTTTTGGCACATCGTTGCATAGAATAGTTATAGATATGCTGTATAGGATGGATGTAAACTATAGGTTAAGGCCTTACTTACAGTACTTATATGAATATTATATTACAGAATATATGCATACGGGATAATGTTGAGTAAATGATTTATGAAGCATAGCAACACATAGTAATGGGGATGCATAAATATTATGTATCATGTGTTTATATTGATTATTGATGCTGTTGGCGTGTGTTTGTGATTGTGGTCGCAGTGAGTGGTTGGGTGGTTGGTTGGGTTTGGATTGGAAGGATACGCACTATTATGGTATTTTTACCACTTACCGCAATATAACTATTTGCTTTACGTCTAGCAGTAGGTGGGGCAGGTGATTGAGATTTTTGTATTGTTGTTGTTGTTGTTGTTCTTGTCAAACATTTATTCGTTGTACGTACTTTTTCACAATTAACAGCAGCCGGATTTATTAATAATGATGATGATGCTGATGCTACTGCTGTGGCTGATGCTAATGTGGAGGTAGTAGTAGTGGCTGTAATTGAGGCTATTGCTGATGGCGCTGTAGTATCCATCAGTTGTGCTGATGATTGGCTTGATTGTAAACTATTGCTATCATCATCATATTCAATGGTATTGGTCGCCTCATCATCTTCCAGAATGCCAACGCTATTGTCCTCATAGAAGGCGGGATTTTGATGTTCAGGTTTCAATTCCAATTTAATGCTTAATTTTGGTAAATGTGGATTCGTTTTTAAAGCGATAGTACGGCTTTTAGCTAAATTTGATGATGAAAAATAAATGAATTATTAAAAATTATTTTTAAAAAATCCTTAATTAATTTTTATGCTTGTTTGAGGTTTACCTGATGCTATACTTTCGGCACTGGCTTTATTAGATACAGCGGCTGCTGTTGAATTTGTTGTTGTGGTTGCTGTTGTTGTTGTTGTTATTATTGTAGCTGTATTCATTGGTGCCTTCTTTTTGCGCGGTTTTTTCGGTTTCGATTTGATTGGCGCTTTGTTAGTGGTTGGTATTGGTGCTGGTGGACCCTCCAATTTATGATTTACTAAAATACACCATCCCACCGGATAAATGTCAGATGATTCACAATCCAACCACTGATCATACTCTTCGGTCCAACCGTCAAAGTGTATTTTTAATAAACGACCTACCACACGTGCCACAGTAGCCACACAAACTAAACGGGGATCCATTAGATCGGCACATTCTAAACTCATTCCCACCTTGTAACAACAAGTAAAAAACAAATGAATATGACGATATATTCCATTAATACCCACCCTACACTACTTAGTTCCATAAAATTTATGATATAATTTAGTTTAGTTGCCATATAAGTGAAATATCTTTATATGGAGAAAGGTTCTAAAACTGGTCCTATGGGGTTCAAATTTGTTACAGACAATTGTAAAACCAATTGACTATTTTTCACAAAAAATTGTCAAAAAGCATTAAGAATTGTGAATTTTCCCCATATAAAGATTTATTTAAAATGAAGTGGTTCTAATAATGGTCCAATTTAAACCATTTTCAATAGTGCATATGTTCAACATCCTTGAGCGCCCTTTTACAAAATTTCAGCCATATAGTTTAAAAACTGTGGCCAAAACTGTTGCGTACAATTTTACATGGACAGACGGATATGTTTTTTTTTTTATATATTAAATCGATTGATACAGTTCCGCACAAACGTAATATTCTGTTTTTCTTAAGTGATGCAGCGTGTAATAAGTCACAAGTAAGCTAAAGCCTTAGTTATCCATCTCTTTCAATGATATTTATGTGAGTGATAACCTCACATTTAGACTAAGTTTTTGTTCAAGTGATGGGCGTGATCTTTGGACAGATTTTACCCAATTTCAATACCACCTTAATGTAGCCAACGAGCCAAATTTTTCATAGCTGGGAGTATGTCTACCAAAAACAGATGGACAAACAGACGGACATGGCTAAATCGTTTCAAGAAGGCAATCTGATGTTTATTCGGTTCAACTCAAGATGTTGGGTATAAAAGGTAAATGTTTTATAGTTGAACGAATAAAGAGTATTTTTGTTTATTTAAAAGACTCACCTCAAAGCCATGATTGGGCACTTCACGATGAAATAAATGTTCACCTGCCGGTATACTATTGGTTTCGCTTAAATATTTCTCCCAATTGAAAGCGTGTATCTCAAAGCCATTGGGCGGTGTTAAGGCAATATTATTGGAAGCACAAAAGCCCACTGGAAAAATATTGGGGGATTTTTCGTGATAACAAAACCTAAAACAACATGAATGCATTACAAAAAAATATATATACACAACAGCATTCTACACTAAACACTAACCAATCGGAACCGGTGGCATCTGGTTGATACGAATCGATGCGTATCATCATATAGCCGAATTTCAAAACAGCCATTACCGTTGCCGCACATATCGAGGATAGATTCAATGGATCGACTGCCTCCAATTTCATGCCCTCATAAAAACCATTCGTTTTACCATCTAAATAATATTCTTCAAAAGTGAAATTCATTTTAAAAAGTTCAATGGTTGCATCATCCTCGTGCACTTCAATCATGGCCTCACGACCAGCTGAAAAAATATTTAATTTAATTTTAATAAATAGTAATAACAATAATAATAAGAAGAAGAATAGGCAAATTTCTAAATACCCAGCATTCGTTCCAAATAGTCTTGCGGTGCTGCCAAATTATGACCCACCGTGGTGGCCCAGCCAACTGGATGTATTATTGGTGAATCCTCATGACACCAGAAACCATCATCCGAATCAAAATAACGCAAAAATAAACGTTTACCAACAACTTTCGTCACGGTAGCTAAACGTACTTGTGATATACGATCCTTATCGACACATTCCAAATTTAATCCGAGACGAAAACGTGATTTCATGCTGTCATTAACTTTATTATAAAAGCTGGATGGCAATGTACGGGCACCCGATAAACGACTAACTAGGAAATCTTTCCAATCTTTATATTTATTTTCTATAGTGCGGGGCGGTATTAGGGGTTTACCGCGTGTAGCACACCAACCCACTGAATGAACTTCAGCGTTACACAAATTCACCCAGAAATCATGACTATCGTCATCAAAACCTGAAAAAAAAGGGAAGTGAAAATGTTATAGTTGGTCAATTCCGACCATTTAATCCACAAGTTATACCACAATTAGTTTAGTTGCCAAATAAGTTCCTTCGTGAAATATCGTTGTATGGAAAAAGGTTCTAAAAATGGCCCGATCCGGTTCAAATTTGTTGCAGTCAATTTTTAAGCCAATTAACTATTTTTCACCAAATTTTGTCAAAGAATATATAAGAATTACGAATTTTCCCCATGTAAAGACTTTTTTTAAAATAAGAACGCTATGTGGAAAAAGGTTCTAAAAATGGTCCAATTTGAACCATTTTCAATAGTGCATATCTTTGGATCAAGGTAGGCCGTTGTACCAAATTTCATTGAAATATATCAGAGAATGCAATCTCTGGCTTATACACAAATGTTAATGGACACCCGGACGGATATAATTAAATTAATTTAGATTTTGTTATAATTAAAGGTGCTTGTATATATTTAGTGTAATAATGTATGTTTTTCCATTACCTTCATATCTCATCAATGCCTTGTAACCATGTATATTTAGTATGGTGGCCACCCAAAAGGAATGCGGCGTTTGTCCCGGATGTATCACTTCCATTTGATCACAATCGGTATTTTCAACTTCGACCTTCATGTGAAGGCCCAAATTATCCCACACCTCATAACCGGGTGCATGTGGAAAACAAATAACTGGAGCAGCATAAAAATCGTCACGCCCCAAACGTGGCGTCCAATCGTACGAATGTGTCGGATCGTACAAGCGACGACGTATACTAATTATTTTCTCCAGTTGTGGACATGGTGCCGGTAGACGTTCCAATTTCGGTATTTGGGGCAATTCGTCTTGGGGCATTACGTCTCGAAACATGCGTAAAGCTTTCGGTGCCTGATGATTTAAAACTATATTCTGTTGATTGTTTCTTTTGCCAGTCTCATCCCCTACATTAATGCCGTTCATTTCAATGCCTTCGGCTGTTGTTTCGCCAACGTAACCTACAGCACCACCACCATGTGTGGCTTCACCAATACCGTTGATTTGCGTTATTTTCGATTGATCGGTTATACGAAAACGATAATTTGTATTTTTTATTTGCGGCACTCGTAAAGCTAACCCTAATTCGGCAGGTGTCTGATGTAGATGTTGATGCTCTTGTTGAAGTAAAGATTGTTGTTGTTGTTGTTGTTGTTGCTGCTGCTGTTGTTCTTCAATTTCCATATTATTCACATGTTGTTGTTGATGTTGTCGTTGCTGCTGTTGTTGTTGTCGTGAATTGTGCAACTGCTGCAGTTGATTGTTTGTTACCTTATTATTCACCACCAATGAATACAATTCACCACGAGCACAAGACATACTACAGAAACGACGCGATTTTGTATAAAATGTATGCTTCACACCAATAGCGCCACAACGTTCGCATACAGCTATAAATGTAAGAAGAAGACAAAAAAACGCAAAAAACAATCAATCTAATTCGAAGCTTATGAAAATTTTTACATACGTTTGTCAAAAACGACAGATAATAAATAGAAAACTATGTAGAAATATTTTTTAAAAAATCTCCAATTTTTTGTACTAGACACGTATGTCTATATTTCTATGTGTCTGTATGTTTGTTGTTGGCATTATTACAGTAATACATTTTGAGATATTGAGCTGAAATTTTGTACACACACAATTGAAGTTTTTGCATGCAGATCGCTATTTAAATTAAGCAAAATTAGTCAATAGCCACGCCCACAGTAGACGAAAATCTATACATCTGTCACAAAAATTGAACTATGAACTTGAAATTTGGTATGCAAAAATGGGGCATGGTCGGATACAAAAAACCATATTCACCATAAAAGTCGACTTGCAAGCTGATTTGTAAGACATACACTATTAGAGGGCGCAATATATATATATATATATATTTGCCACGCCCACCGTTATGCATGTGGATTATTATATATTTAAGATTTGGTCTAAGCCAAATTTACTTTTCTTACTTATTTATCTCATATTTCGAAAATTACCGTTTTTTGTTTGTTTTAATAATCTAGTGAAAACTGTGCCATATTTAGAACCGATCCCACCTTTAAACTTGTGCGGATGTGTGTTACTCGTAAAAGGCAAATGCCACAACCCACCTCCGATTATACCAATTGATTTAGAATCAAACTCTGAATCGATTTTAAAAAATGTCCATCTGTCCATATAGATTTGTGTGCAAGCCGCCTACCTACAGGTTGTATTTTTTGAGATTTTTCATTGAAATTCAGTGCAAAAACACGCGTTGGTTTAAAGAAGATTTTTATTGAAAATAAACCGTATTGGATTATTTTTTGAACTGCTTTCTATATAACGTTCTTCTTTTGAAAAAGTCTTTATATGGGGAAAATGCTTTTGACAAAATTTGGTGGGAAGTAGTTAATTGGCTTAACAATTGACTGTAAGAAATTTGCACCCGATCGAACAATTTTTAAAACCTTTTTCCATACAAAGATATTTCACGAATTGTCTTTTAATGGCATCTCAACTTATTGTAGCACAAGTTAAGAAGCTAAAAGGCTGTAGGGTATTAAATGATCGGGCTTGACCGATCCTAGTTTTAAATTAATCAAATTTTGCGTTCTCATCTTAGTGGACGTATGGACATTTAATAACTTTTTCATGTGCAAACATTTTGTCCGTACGTCCATTAAAATTGATTTGAAAAACTCCGTCCACATACGCAACAGAGATTATACACCTAATATATCATGTACCAATATTATAATATGATATATCCATAACAAAAAGAAGTTATTTATTCGGTCGTACAAACTGAATCAAATAATGTCGATGGTTTTATATTTTCATGCTACACCAAATATTTCAATTTTATGTGTTTATGTATAACAAAAACTAATACATACAGAACGCATAAACATATAAATTATCTTAACAATTATAATTATGACATAAATAAGCAAATTGAGGTGATTGGGAAAAGTGTCACAAGTTCAAGTTGAAGAAATACAGAACGTGCGGGAGAAAAGTGTATGGATTTACAGTGAGAGAACGAAAGAAGTAGAAAAAAGAGGAAAGGATAAATTAACAAAACAACACAACACAACATACCCATGCCGTCTTTTTGTATTGGTATAACTGCGGGATCTATATTACCCTTGTAGGCAATTGGTGTTTTCAACACTAAACCGGGTCGACTGATGGGCTCAATTTTACGCGTTTTACGTTGAGAACGTACGGAACTGCTGCCGCCACCGCCACTACTACTACTACCAGCCGGTGTGGCTGGTGAAGAAGATGCCGATGAACGAGCACCACCACCACCTACTCCCGGTAGCAATAAATTTCGATTAGCTGCTGCTGCTGCCACTTCTGTTAATAATTTATGTTCCTCAGTCATCGGTATCAATAGATCATTACCATCCATTGCTTGCGTTTGTGTTATATCAACACCGGATGCTTTATCGCTACTCAACATTTCTGCACCATCATACGAATTTGAATCGGTCATTATAACGAAATCATCAATATTAATAATCTCCTGTTTGGGCGTTATATCTGAGACAGCATCTTCATATACATCATCATCCATTTGATCATAGATTTGCTGATCATCATCTTGTTGTTGTTGTTGTTGCTGCTGTTGCAGATTATTCCCAGTTGTTGTTAAGAAATGAGCTGGAATGCCTGAATTACTATCACCACCGCCACCACCAGAAATACTTACAACGTTACCCAAATTATCCACAGCTGTACCGTTGCCACTATTATCGAGTGGTGTAAAATTTTGAAATACTGTTGCAGCTGATTGTTGTAAAAGCTGTTGATGCAGATTGCCCATTTGGGCCAAGCCGTAAATGTCATTTGTGTTTGCAGCCGTTAATATGGTTGAAGGTTGTACGCCTAGGGCAGCGGCAGCGGCAGCAGAAGAAGCCGCCACAGCTGCTGCATGACCATTAAAGTCCCCCCCAACCAAACCCACCATTGGATTTATGTCCTTTATCATTTAATTTGGCCATTTTGGATGTGAGTTTAATTTTTTTTATTTTTTTTTTTGGTCATTTTAAGGAATGTGTAAGTTTTAGCAAATTGAACCCAAAGAGACAACAGCCAGTTGGAAATCGAATTGATTGGAATCGAACGAAATATGAAAAGAAAAAAAGAAAAAAACAAAGGAGAAAAATGAAATTTTGAATAAAATTTTCCTTCTTTTTATACATAAAAGTTAAAGATAAAAAAATCGGTGCAATAATTAAATGAATGCAATGAAAAAACTATATTAATAACTGTAATTAGTTGTAATGATGTCGCATTTGTATGTTTTTAGTCGGGAGTCGTTGGTAGAAAATGTGGTTGTTGTTTTTTTTTATATAAAATGCTTTACAGACACTTACCATTGTTGACGGGGTAGACGACATATCATCAACAATTGACAGGCCAACAGCCGAAGGATGAAAAAGCGATGTCGCATCCTCAAGTGACATACGTTCGGGATTATATTGACTCATCCACATCATTCTCAGTTCAGCAGGATTCATTTTTTTATATTTTCAAATTATATTTTTCTGCTTCTTTGTAACATTTATTCTTCAAGCAAGAATTTCATTTGATAATTAAATCATGGCAAAGAAATTTTTTAAAGTAATTTCAAGTACAAGCCAAAGCATTCTTTAATGTTTTATACAAAGAGTTTGTACAAAGTTAAATGGATATAAATTGATTTGGGCTATTCATGTCAAAAAGCATAAAGTACGAATTTAATTACTACTGCTGCTTTTTTTTTTCAAATTGCCTTCACAACCACACTCCATGTGTTGTTATTAGTTACTAAAATTTGTTATACATGCTTTTTGGTATCGAAAAACTTTTCGACCCATTTACACTTATGGCATTCTGTGAATTTCACTTTTTATTACATTAATATGTTATAAAAAAAATTTATTTAATGTTTTAAATAATTTCCGTAGATTTTCCACATCGTGTATGCCATCAGCAGCAGCATTTCCCTCAAATAATACAATGCATTTGTTTTTATTGTAATAATAAATAAATGCATTCATGCATGCACATATATACTCAGTTTATATTTAGGAAAAAAATCGCACATTTGTCATCGACCAACAATTGTATTTTATTTTCATATACACCCATCATAAATCAAAATACTTCAATTGAAATCATTATTAGCACATTGAAATGTTTACTAATTTAATATATAATTGTAATTAGTTTTTCTTTAAAAACATAATTAGTGGTATCAACGAAACAATAGTTGTTAACCAGTCAGAAAGTAATATTTGCAATCCACACTTTATAATATGAAAAAGTTGCCTTATGTTTTAAAAATAATTACAAAATATGGCATAAGCAGTTTTTTTTAAAGAATGCTGCCAGAAAAAGAAATTTTTCGCAAGGTGGCGCATAACAAGCCAAAAAGTTTCCATTTTTTTTTTTCGGTATAAATATGGCGTTCAAACCAAAATGTTCAATTGCGCATGTTGCTATAGAACCGAATTGTTCTAGAATGGTTTATTGCTTATTGTTATTGCAGCCAACTTACAAGTTCCTGTATATTTTACAGTTAGTCAAACTTGTTGTGAGGTGTGAAATGTTGCAAGGTGTACTTTAACTACTTTGCGAAGTTGCTAAATAATCGAGTTAACATAGAAAAAAAAAAAGGACTACTTGCCGAAAAATTGTAAACGCTTTCTTTTTAATTGAACGCGTTTACTGGATGGCCGCAAAAATTTCTAGTCTAGGTAAGAAATATAATAAAATTTATAAAATTAATTAAAATGATAAAATACGTAAAAATTAAAAAATTCATGATAATTAATTTAGTTATATATGAATTTATGAAATTTTAGTGATTTTTTCGTAATAACCTCAATCGATGAGGAATGCAAAAAAAGTTAAGACGCCGCTAATTAAAGTTTTATTTAAGAAATGCCCACAATTATAGCGTTGGACATCTCATTGTCCATGCAACGTAATATCCCGGGTAGAAGTGAAGAGAATTCCTTAACTTATCATCAATTAGCTTTAAAGGGTATTTCGCAATTTCTGGAACATTTAGCGGGCACAGCCAAATTGGAATATGTAGCCCTCTTAACCTATAGCAGCAATTGCGAATTAAAGGTAGACTTCACCCGGGACTATGATCAAGTGAAACAGGTGTTGAAAAAAACTGAGTATGGGGATAGATTATGTTTTTTAAATTTGGTGAAAAATATTGCCAACATTTTGTGTTCAACGTGGGGCACGCAGGCACAAAGTCAAGTTGTTATATTTACCGATTGTGGTGTCGGCTTTGGTAGCACATCGATACGAACATTTCTACAGAATTATGTTGGCAAAGAGATGGATGCCGAATATAGTTGGATGAAATCCTTAAAAGCGGTTAAATGGACTTTCATATGTTTGGGTGTGCAGAGTGATGCATATTTTACACGTGCTGTTGGCATTTATCAGCAATTTCTAGATTTTTCTGGCATTAGAGGTGAGTGTGTTGTGTAAATGAATTTGTCTGTGTGTCGGTGCAACAATGCGAATGTATGCGAATATCATTTAGGGCAACTAATTACACCGAAAACAATAAAAGATGCAGTGGAGCCGGATGGTAATAATGCACAAGAACCATTAAAGCCGCCCATAAGTGCCCATAAAAGTGAATTGGGACGCACCGCCATGTTTGAAATGGTGGATAAATTATGCGAAACGTGTTATAAGCCATTCGAGGTGACATTAAAATGTGGCGGCTATTTCCGTTTGGAATCTCCCGTTCTTATATGGCCGCCGCCAGCTCCTTATTATCCCGTGGATGATGTCAAACACACCAAACCGTTAACATTATCCCCTAAACTGGAAGTATGTGGCTTTATGGCATTAGCCGATATCGGTTGTCCCATTTCGTTGGGCCGCCACTTAGTTATGCCTAAGCTGGAACGTGAGAAACCCAATAGACGTTCATCGGATAAATCCGGCAGTACAATGAAATCATCCACTGACAAATCATCCCGTTTAGCTGCCGCTTTAGATATCCATCAGCCCAATTATGAATTTGAAAAACTCGAACAAGAGATGCGAGAGTTTTACACCAAAGATTTAAAAGATGCGGAAGATGCGCCGCAAACCCCAGACGATTCCACAGACAATAACAACAAAAATATCAACAATTCAAATACTGTGGGGGAGCATCTAAAGGAGTCGATTTGCGTGCTGCTGCATGGAGCTTTGCGTATAGAGAACTTGGCCGCTTTGTGTCTACTCAATAGCAACTGGTACGGTTTCCTGTACTCGTATGCGGATAGCAAAAAGAAATCCAATCTTATGTTAAATATATTGCCACCCGGCAACAATGTTATACCCTGGCTGGGCAATTTGCAAATGTTGGCTTTTGCTGATGATTTCATGAGCGCCGAAACGTCCAGTTTTCCGGTGAAAGCTGAAAAACGTTCCTACTCCCAGAGCTGTATTGTTTGGATAAATCGTACCAGTCTTCAGTCGGATGTACAAAAAGTGCTGCGTCATGCCAAAAAAATGCCCGAAAAAATGCAACATTTCTACAAGGAATTGAATCGTATCAGACGTTCAGCTCTCTCCATAGGTTTTGTGGAACTTCTAGAGGCCATGGCAACCCTGTTCGACAAGGAAGCTGTTCATTTGGCAACATTGAATGCCAATCCCGACTGTATTCTGCAATTGAAACATGCTTCGATAGAGTTGCGCAAACCATCCAATAAAGATTTAAAAGTCACCATCGTACCGATGCAGTGCAATACAGTCAGTTCTACAACAACAACAACAACAACGGTGTCACCAGTAAAACTGACAGCCACGGGCGGTTTTGTCTATTAAAAGGTGAGTAAGATATTAAAGTTTATAATGTTTTTCATTCCATTTCATATTTATCATACATTTTTTTAAAAATTTTAAATTTTTAATAATTTTTTTGGAAATTTTTTTTTTACATATATTTAAATGTTTGCACACTTTCGATATGTTTGGGGTATACTAAATTTGTGTCCGTGTGTCCCCTTATTACGGTCGTAAATGTAGAGTTATTTTGAGCTGAAAGTTTCTGCACGCAGATTATTTCAAAAGCCACGCCCACAATTCATAAAAATCTATTTATCTGCCACAAATATTGGGCTATGAAGTTGAAATTTATAATTATCCCTTCCACGGATAAGCCAAAAATGGGCATGGTCGGATAATAGATACGTTAACGATTTACAAAAAAATTATATTCAGCGTCAAATACGAGTCGCAACCTGTTGTTATGTATTAGAGAGCGGTATGATGTACCTGCCACGCCCACCGTTTGTACATATACGTGAAGGTTATTTAAGATTTGGTGTTTGACAAATTTAGTCTTTTTTTTAACGAAAATTAAAACAAGTGGATTTTCAAATTCCCTACGCATTCATCCATATATTTACTTGCTGAATTAAAAAAAAAAAACAACTTATATTTAGTATACATCTTAGTTGGGGTAGTTCATATGTAAGTTTATGTGGTCATAATCAATTTTTGCTAACTCTGTTAAAATGTCATCGGCGATCTCGTCATCGGGATTCTATGCGAAGCAAGAAAACATTTTACAGTTATGAGATATTCATTATGGCCAAACAGCATACAACACCATACTCACCAGTCTATAATATTTCCAACATTCCAATGCTTTATAATTATCACCCGTTTTTAAGTTAATCAGTGCCAAATAGGCCCATACCTTTGGCATACAAATACTATAATGCGTACATTCAGAGAAATATTTTTCCGCTTCTTCTAATCTGCCCAGCTGTGAAATTAATCATATTATCACATAAATACGGAAAGGGATGGAATCATTGTTTACACAATATAAAGCAGCACCTATAGCCGGCAGAGTGATAATATGTTGCCCTTCTGCATTGCTGGCAAATTCAAACGCATACAAGGCCTTTTCGTATTCTCCGCTTTGCATCATATAATAACCGTAACGCAGTACACCAATTTGATAAGGAAACACATCCGCCAGATTGGTAATACTTAATATGCCTTTATAGCTTTTCAGAGCCTCTGAACCATAATTATCGAATAAGTACTCGATATGACCATTTACTAGTAACACAGTTCCTTCCTTGTTAATGTTAATATAAGGAAAAGAAAAGAAAAAAAAACAATAAGTAAAAAAATTAAATTTAGCTTAAATACCCTTCACATTTTTATACAAACAGTGGGCGTGGCAAGTGCATTATTCTGCCGTGTAATTGTGTATGTTTTATGTCTTAACTTGTAAGACGAGTTTTACTCTGAATGCGGTTTTTTGAAATTGTAAGCGAATCTGTTATCCAATTACGCCCACATTTGGCACATCGATGGATTACGTCATTATACATATGTGTACCAAATTCCAATATTTTTGGTTAATTTTTATGACAGTTAAATAAAAATCTGTACAAAAATTCACAATATATTAAAATTAATTAAAATTAAGAGACGTAAGAATGGTAAAGACAGACGGACACGCGGACAAACGTATCTAGATAGACTCAGTTTTTGATGCTAATCAAGTTTCTATATAGACTGGAATCTATGAGATATATATCCCATTTTACGTCATACTACTAAAATCCGACTAATGCATAAAAAGAAACAAGAAAGCAATCCAGTACTAAGTGGCAAGTGTAAGATGTTTGAGAATCTGGTACAAATTCAAAATTTCACTTAAAGTGGAACAGACAGTGGACGTGTGTGTTTCGGCATGACTATTCTTTAACTAGTTCTATTTAGGCGTTCGTTTTCTATAAATTATACGAGTAAATAAGAAAATTTCAATTTCAAAACTTACCACTTCCGGATTGTTGACGCTTTCAAATGTTTTCGTTTCAAAATCTGATTTTAATTTCTTCAAATGGAACATGAAACTAGTACGTAGTATGTATTTTTCAATTTCCGACAAGCGATCCGCAACCTCCTTAAACAGCCACTCAGCAAAATGATACAAACCCAAATTCAACAATAATGTGATAACTCTCCATAAGTACACGTCCCGTTCGTTGTGTAATTTCGGTGAAAATTTATTATACATTTCCCAACGGCTAATGGGTATATGGGTGATGTCGGTAAAACTGTTCGCAATTAAATTATCAAAATTCCAACGGGCATAACTCATACCCGGCCTATAATTAAACTTTTTATAGGCACAATATAGCAACATCCAGCCGGTCTGACAGGTGCGATGTGTTTTTTCACAATAATTTGTCAATGCTACCAGAAGATTACTCATAGCACTTTTAGGGGGTTCATCTGTACCAATTAAATCCTTCATATAATCCAAATATATGGTAATGAGGGCACTAACGGGAGGGAAAGCGGAAAACACTTTTTTTATATACTTTTAATTTATCGTTTTCAATCTAAGAGCACTTGTTTTATACAAGATAGATCGATTAAGGTGGTGGTGAATGATTGCAATTCTCATTCGATGTGCAAAAAATGGGCACGGTCAAATAATAAACACGCCCACAATTCATAAAAAACCATATTCACCATAAAACTCGACTTTCAAGCTGATACGTTAAATAAAATTTGTTGGGGGTTGTTGCAGATTTTTAAGATTTGGTCTAAGGCCTAAATTTACTTTTCTTACTTGTTTCAAAATTCTAGCAGTGTAGTGATATTATACGGTACAGTCGAGCTTGATTGATTATAACATTTTTCCTTTGTTTTATATTAAAAAAAAAAATTTGTTGCTCTGTGGGTAAAATAACTTACGTAAATCTCTGAGCTTCCAGCTCTTGTTCGGCTACTGGTGCCTTCAAATACTCTCCGGCTGCATCATAATCTCCCCTTTCAATGTTATCAAGAAATTTATAAAAGGTGTACATCGGATTGTGATTATAGCGTTTGTCTAACTGAAAAAAAAAACGATTATTTAATTCTCGTGTTGAGTGTGGATTGGTAAAGTAGAAAATATTACGGCACTAACCTGTTCCATGACATAGAGACTTTCCGCATAATTGCCACATTCCAGCAAATATTTGGCAATATTCATGCGATTCAATATATCTAATTGCATTTCCATATAGGTTACTCGACTCATGGACCACATATTATCCGCATCCATAATCAGGTCATATACCCGATGCGTCAATTCCTTATAAACAGTGGTCATGAGGTTCTATAAAAAAATATATTATGAATGGTGGGTGGATAGATAGATAGATAGATAGGTCGGCGAAGTGAAAACACATTTTTATTACCACAAATTCTCTATTGGTTTTAGTTTTATAGCGCTTGTTAAAGTCACACGCTACTAGGGGTAATATTAAATTGATCATATTTTGTACTTGAGCGCACAAATATTCCTCATTGCCAGCCATTTGGTATATGTGATGCTTGGAAATGTTGTGCGCCATTTGGTAAATGCCATCTTCAAACAGCACATAATATTCTTCGCAATTTTGCTTAAATGATGACGTTTTCTTTTCACTTGGCAACTGACATTTCGTATAGATTTGTTGTCTCATTTGATCTAAATTGTAGTTGAGATTTAAATCTTCCGGTGGCTCGGTAATCGGCACTTTTAAACAGATCTTTATAATCGCAAACGGTATGGCATCTTGTTGATTGATTTTCTCCATTTTACTCGGGGTTGGCGACATTCGTTCATTTGATGTATTGCGGACAGTTCTTAGACTGGCACTGTCGCGCAGTGATGGTGGTGGTGTAGCGAGTGTTCGTTTCGTTAGTGATTTCAATTCAACAGCAAAAGCACACGTTTGAACTGGGCAATTTTTGAATTGAAATTTATACAGAATTGAAAAGTATAGAACGCATGGTCCAAATATAAGACATTTTCCACATTTTTATAAGAAAATTATGGTGAGCATGGCATGTATACAATTAGTGGCTTGAGAAAAGTCCCTTAAGGGGCTTTTTTTTTGTTTTATTTTGTTTTTCTTTTTTTCTTTTTTTTTTAACCCTTTTCAGAGGCAAAGCTCTTACACTCTATAAAATCCTGCTATGCTTCCTAAGCTAGGGTGTTGACCAAGGATTTTAAGATTGTGCTCTGTAAGGTCTTTGGTTCTTTTGTGGAATAAATCATGAGTTGTTTAAGCTCTACGCTGACATTAACTTTGTTCTTTGTAAAAAATCCAATATTTGCTATGGCGGGGCCATAAAGGTTGTATAGATGAACTGAATATACTTTGGCCAGACAGACAGTAGAAGGAAAACAGGGAGAATGTTGCGCCACATAGAGACCGAAACTCCTGCGGTGGGATCGAAAATAAGAGGAGACGAAAGCGTATGGAATCGGAATTTCAGGCCCTCTTCCAACCGGCTAAAATTCTAAATAGAAGCGTAATGTAAAAAAAAAAAAGATATAGAATATATACAAAGGGGGTCCACGTGCACTATATCTGGATAAGTTATCATGCTCACAATTGATGAAAAACATATATTTCATAAAACATGAATAATGTAATAAATACTCACTGTGAGGATACATGAAAATGGACGGATCCAAAGTGCCTTGTAAGAGTATAGTGCCCGGATCCGATGCTTTTAATATGTCCACCACCAAATGATAATTTTCATTACATAAAAACTCCTCCAATTTTCGATGCATTTTATACGTTAATATGAACCGGTGTATTGAATTACAAATTAATGCATAATCATGACGAGGATTTATTTCCCGAATATTTATATGTGACTTTTCTGGATACATTAATTTCGCAAACAAACGATGTAAATTAATATTAACATCAGCACTTATGCCGATCCCATCAAAATCACTAAGGCGATGATCCTTTAATGTTTCCCATTTATAATACAGATTCTGTTCGCTAATGATTTTCTTTACAAATCCCCGATAACAACAAATGAATATTTTTTCGCTGCTGCTCGCCTTTTTATTCACAACTCTTGGTTGAAATGAAATGTTGGCGATTAATTGATTGGCATTCGCCATTAGATCATCTTGTGTATTATATATGGAAGTGAAGGCTATGAAAATGGCATTTGAAAAATGTACTTGTTTGAGTAGTGGCATCAGCGAATATATGTCCCATGTCATTTTACAGCTAATATAATTGTCGCCATCCTGTTTTAATGGATGTAAAAATACATCCATTGTTGTAGTTGAACGATTTTTCAGAAAGAATTGTAATAAATCGATATAACCTTGTGCCTTGGGCACCTTTTTCATCACTTTTATACTAGAGGCACTAGGCCGTGGACCCAGACTGCTGGTTCCGGATTTTTTTCGGGTAAGACTTTTCATGGATTTAGTATTTCTGGTGGCACTAGCAGCTTGATGCAGGTTGGGGCTTGATTTAGTAATTGTCGTACATTCATATAATGTTAATGATAACGGTGTATCACTCAATGCTGTGATGTCGCTGACATTATCCTGAAAAATCGTCATACTAAAGCTGGGCTTTTGGAGATGGAATGTACTTAAATCGATTAAAGTGTCGTGCGGTTGTGATTCTGTTAGCTTGGTAATGGTGCGCCTATTATGATGTAATTCGATTTCATATGATGTATCATCCAAATCTTCAACTTCATATGCGATATTTGTTGGTTGTAGGTATAAAAAAACCGGTGTAGTTTTGTCATCCTCTAGGTTTTCATGGATAATTTTCTGAAAGAAAAACAGAAAAAATATGAAAAAGGTCACAACTTTCTTCTAAGAGAAGTAAATTTGGCTTTAGGCCAAATCTTAAATGTCTCTCAATATATAAATAGGTGGCGTGGCGTTGATTACGCCCTCTAATAATATATTTATTAAGTAGCAGCTTGCAAGTCGAGTTTTATGGTGAATTCCGTTTTCTTTTTTATTGTAGGCGGGTTTGTTATTTAATCTAACTTATTTTTGGCACATCCCTGGACGGGATTATTATCGATATGTATATAAAATTTCAACTTAAAAGCTTATTTTTTGTGGCAGATAATTCGATTTTTATCGTTTGTGGGAGTGTCTCTCGACCAATTTTGGCCATTTTTCGCACATGTATGTATGGAATAATTATAAATATATGTACCAAATTTCAATTTAATACCCCTCAATTTGTATAGCAGATAAGTAGATACTTGTCGATTGTGGGCGTGGCTTTTCACCAATTTTGTTCATTACTAGATAGCGATTTGTGTGCAGAAACTAAAATACTGCGTTCAGTTCAATATATCAAAATTTATGACTGTAGAATACCAACAGCTGATGTACACACGGACCGTCTAGATCGAGTCAATTTTTGATGATTATCAAGAATTTATTTATTTTATAGGTTCTAAGACCTACTTGTGGGGATTGCAAACTGTATTTACAAACTTCATTTCATAAGAACGGTATTTGGTTTAGACCAGACGTTGAGTGACCTGGTATTGATGATTATATGTAGTAGGCGGGATATTAATGGCATTAAAAAAAGCCTCGTTTAAAGCTTTAGCTTGGTTATGATACCAACCAATATTGATTCTATTACAGTTTGAAAGCCATATCATATTTTTAACGACTAGAAGAATATTCACCATATTCATGGACAGTCAGACATAGCTAAATCCGTTCAGATTATTTTTCTACCGGTATCTCTAATGCTTCGTTGCAAACATTTTCGTATGCCATCTATCTTCTCAAGGTGGTGCTGGTAATGGTGGATATAAGTAAAACTTTTCTTACCATTTGTATTGGTTTTGATTTAATGATGGGTTGCCTCGGTTTATGAGGTTTCACTTCTATAGTTGCTGGCGCCGCGAACGCATAATCGTATAAAGACTTTTTAATTATAATTTTATCGCCCATGTTTAGAGAAAATTTCGCGCTTATAAGTTGGAAATTATTTTTAAGAAAAAAAAAAAAAAAAAACAAGAAAATATGCCTGTCTCTATAAAATATATTTTATACATATTTTATTCACATGACATTTGGTTCAAATGTCATCACAAATAATTCCAATGACAACTTTATTATCGAAACAGAGATGTTCGAATATTTTATAAGAGAATAACAAATAACATACATAACTAATTTAAGACAATCCAGACCCAGAAAATAACACAATGTGTGGCTGAGGGCTAGTCTTGAAAACAGCTTCTACGGAAAATTAATTTAAAAAATTGCTTCTTTTCTTGCACATTGAGCATATCGCTTTAAATTATCCAATTTCAATACTTATCGTATCGACAGCCATGAACACTTTTGCCAAGTTTGGAACCGAAAGTTTAGTTTTTGCGATTTATTCGATGCTGATATATACATAGTGGGTGGGGTCTAGCTTGCCTCCTTTTGAGCGTTGTAAACGTTTATAAAAAAATTATCTTCAAATTCATCCAATGCCCTTGTTGTACCCAGGCCTAAACGATAGTTTTCCCTTTTTTTTTTTTTTTTTAAAAAAATTTTCTGAGCAATAATTGTAATAGAATTTCTACAGAAAATGACACTTTTCCGATTGGACTCTGCTAAAAATGAAGTTCTTTTTTGGCTTAATGGTTTTGTCAATAAGCAAGATTGAGAGTGCTCCAACAGACTTTATATTACGCCATTGTGGTTTTCATGGAGCAGGCGTGATTGATTGGATTATATATTTTTGCATCGTTCGCTAGAAACATTTTGACGGATTGATTGATGACATAGCCCCAATAAGTGAATTATTTTGTATTTTATTTAAGTACAAAAATTGTTATGTCATTATTGAAGAACTCTTTATTTCCTCTTTTTTTTCTTTTTTAATATCGGACAGTCACAAATGTGAATATATATATATATATATATATATTTAAATAAGACAACCATCCAAAGAAAATGTTATAATGTTACACTTGACTTCATCCACCAACCACCATCCATGATGCGACGTTGCATTGCAATCATTCACTCAAATGATAATTATTATAAGTTTTCGATATTGCTTAAAAACATATTACAAAATATATATATTTGTAAATATTGGTACAGTTTTTATAACATTAAGGCTCATCATCTACAAACAAATCAACATTGTCATAATCGATTTTGTCCAGCTCGGCTATTATATCGCTATGAATGATATTGTTGGGATCCTGTAAAAAAAAAAAAAACCGAAAATTTGTCAATTTGTAATAAAAATAATAAACAGTTCGGTTACTAATTTTGCATATTTCCAACATTCTAACGCCTTATAATTGTCACCCAAACGTAAATTAATTACCGCTAAATAAGCCCATGTATTCGGATTATACAAGGAAAGATGTGTAGTCTTGGCAAAATGATTTTTTGCTTCTTCCAAGCGATTCAACTATTCAATAAATTAAACATTATATAGTAATTTTGATTAATTTTAATATGCATTTACTTACATAATATAACGCTTTAGCTTTACCAATCGATTTAATTAATTGATGGCCGTAATTACTGCTGGCAAAATCAAAGGCGTATAAAGCCTCTTTGTAGTAATGTTGACTAATCATGCCATAGGCATAACGCAGTATGCCCAACTGATACAATGAAGTGTCCGTTATATCGGTTTGCTCCAGAAGGGATTTATAATTGTTCAAAGAAGAGGCCAAATAAAATGCTGCGTGGCCATTAACCACACAAATCGAAGCTTGCTGTAATATGAATTCAAAGAAAATAATGTATTAAGAAAAAATCTTAGGCAAACGATTTTACCAAATGTGCTGCTTGCGGAAAATCAGGTGGTATTGAAAATTTAGTTGGTGTAAAATCTATATCCAAAGTATTGGTGACTATTTTGAAAGTCGTTTCTAAAACGTATCTTTCAGCCTCTAAACATTCGTCAGCGATTTCCTGAAATAGCCATTCGGCAAACTTATACAATCCCAATCGTAGTAGATTGTAGACGCCATCCCATAAATATTTCCCTTTATTTGTTACAAATTGCGGCACATAAGAATTGTACATTTCCCATAAACTGAATGGTATGTATTTGATTTTGTAAAATGTTGTTGCATGGAGATTTTCAAATTGCCATCTGGCATAATTCATGCCCGCACCATAACTACATTTTTTATATATACAATATAGAATCATCCAACCCATTTGACATTTGGGCTTGATCACTTCACAAAATTCAACTAAAGCCATTAACAGTTTCTCTCTCACTGTGTTCACTTCGTTAACTGCATAATCGTCAGAATAATTGGCATTCTTCAGGTCTTGCATGTAATTTATATATATTCTAATGATATCACTGAAAAGATTGGAATAAAATGTGGGTTATATTCAACCATTTAATATCTGCGGTCTCACTTGGTTCCACAAATTATGTTATAAAAGGAATACAGTTTGTGTGTTATGTGTGTACCTGCCGTGGAGGCTTAGACACTCGAGATAGGAATTTTATAGGCGTTTTCAACGCTTTCCGTGGGTACTAATTTTAAAATTGTTTTGTGGGTATGCAGATTCACCCCTTGGCCGATGGTTTTTTTTTTTGCCATGCACTACCAACCACAGGACCCGCGATTTTCCCACAAGGTACTTAAAACCCCGCCGTACCAGATATCGTGTGTGGTTAAACTGACGATCCTAATAAAGGTCTACCTGTTCAAGGTCCACAAGCTGGTAACCCGTTAAAATTATTTCCTACAACAATCTTATGATATTTGCATTTTTGAACAAAGATCTACGAGATTGTTAACACGTCCAACGTGGCCTCGTTTTTAATTTCCATTAATGGAACATCTGGGCCAATGTTTCGTATCAGGAGGACGCCCGTTATAGAAGGAATGTTTTAGAAAGCCTTTCATTTTGAGAAACATCCTTATATGGAAGAGAGTCGGATCGGGTCCAAAGTTTGGTATAACCAATAAACTATTTTCCATCAAGTTTTATTATAAAAAATAAGAATATCAAATTTTCTTTATAGTAAGAGCAAGGCGTTGTAAAAATGGTCAAAATCGGTGAACCTTTTTGGGTCCCATTATAATATGTGTAATTATTATTTTATAAGAATCACTCAATTAATTAGAGTGATAAATTTACATGGACGTACAGACAAATTTGCATAAATCGATTTTGTAGGGGTGCGTTTAATTGAAAGTGGGAGTGGCATTTTTCATTCGCTTATACGTGGTGTAAAATTTGAATTCCATAAAATGCTTTTTATAGAGAAACTTACGTAAAAAGTTCACCTTCCATGTCTCTTTCTCTAAGCGGTAGTTGCAAGTACGTTTTGGCTGTTTCGTAATCACCCTTTTCAATATTACTTAAAAATATGAAAAATTTCAACATTGCAACAAATTTGTATTCCTCTTGCAACTATTTAGTTGGAGGGAGGGAAAAAAAATAAAATAAAATTATCAATAATTGATTAAAATTTTTAAAAGCCTTTGTAACCATTATACAAACACACACTTGATTCATTAGATAACAGCTCAATTGCAAATTGCCAATTTCATTCATATATTTAGCAATGCTCATCCGTTCAATAATGAAGGCTTGTTGGGCTGTATACATGATGCGAGTTGGCGTTTTATTCGGCTCCTTATCAATCATCTGATAAACGCGATCCGCTAATTCTTGAAACACATGACTCATTAAATTGTGAAATTCTCGATTGGTTTTGGTTGGATAGCGTACATTAAAGTCGTGTGTTATTAATGGTAAAATATTATTCATCATATTCATTTTTTGCGAACAAAGAAAATGTTGATAGCCCTCGCCATGCAAAGGTGGTGGATGCTTTGTTAAGTTGAGTGTTAGTTGAAAAATGTAATCGTCAAATGTTGAATAAGTGTCGGCCAGATGTTTACCAGAAAACGATTGTTGTTGTATTGCGGTTGTCTCGTATGGAACACAAGTTCGGTAAATGTCACGCTTCGTAGCGCTAACATTAAAAATTTGATTCAAATCCAAGGCGGGCTCAGTTATTGGTTGTTTTAAACAGATCTTAATAATAGCAAACGTCGTAGTAGCTTTGTCGTCGGTTATTGTTAGGTGACTACTTTCAAGGGTTGGTGGTTTCAATTCAACCGCAAATGAACACGCGTTAACTATAAAGTAGTAAGTAAGAAATGTTAATTCAAATTAAACATTTCAGAATCGATTTATTCATATATGTCGGTACGTACACATTAATTTGTAAGCGAACTATAGGTTTTATTTTTCTTTAGACATTTGTAATAGTGAAATTTGGTACAAGGTTATATGTATATTAACCCAAATAGAAATTCTACACGACATGAATAGGATCAGACCATTTTTAGAATCCCGCCCCATATAAGGTGGCTGGCAAATTTGAACTCGATTGAATCATTTTTAGAACCATTTCTTTTCCATATAATGATATTTTACGAAGTGATTTCTAAAAAGTAAAGATTCTGAGTTTAACTAATACAAATTAAACTAATTGTAGCATAATTTAAGGACCCTGGGTGTAGGGTATTAAATAGTGCGGCTTAACCCCCTACAACATTTTCACTTGTTTAACTTTGTTGAGGATAGAAGACAGAAGACGTAGATTTAATCATATGAATAAATGATCTTAATTCATGGTAAATAATATGTACTTGAGTAATTTTAAAGTACTTTTCATACACATTTCAATTGCTTTGTACTTTCATGTTCATGTTATTTATGCATTTCACGTACAGTTATTTAAATTAAATATCTTTGTACTTAAATACTTTATACATTATTATTGAATACCTGAATTAATCCAGAGCTTTACTTATTTTGCTACTTTTAATTAATTTTGCAGATTTTTAAGTATTATTTTTTTAAAATTTATTTTTAAGTATTAATTCATTTTGCTTATTGGAAAACATATTCGAATGTTTAGATTTTGTTTTATTTATAGTTAAATTCATGAAGGACTTCAAGTACATATTGCCTATGTATACTTTTACATACCTTTCGGATATAAAAATATGGAATAATCAAGATGACCAATCCACAAAATATTTTTCGGATCAGAGGCTTGAAATATTTCGATAATTAGATTTTTTGGAGCGCATGTTACATATTGTTGCAGATCGTTATGCATTGTATCCGTTAAGATGAACCGTTGCAATCCATTGCATACTATTGCGTAATCATTTTTAAAATCAATGTGATTAATATCGATGGTGTTATTTTCTGTACGCATCAGTTGGGTAAATGTTTTGTGTATTGTAAATTTCATATCTGAATTAATACCCATACTTTGATAATTGTTTAGTTTTGCATCCTTTAGACTTTCCCATTTTAAATTGGGACTCTGGGCACCAATCTTTTGTTTACAGAAACCGGTATATTCGCATATAAATACTTTATCATCTTTTTTATTTTTACTACTGTGTTCCACTTTGGATGGCTTTTGTATTGATATGGTGGCCACTAAATCGTCACAGTTATTCATGATATCGTCTGGTGCATTATAAATCGATGTAAAGGATAAATAAATGGCATTAGAAAATATAACATTCTTTATAAGCGGCATTATTGAGTACACATCCCAAACGGTAAAAAAGCTTTTAATGTTTTGTGATGATTTCAATGGATATAGGAATACCCGTAGAGTGTTTTGTATGCGTTTCTTTTGGAAAAAATTAAATAAATCAATATAACCTTCAGCCACCGCTTGTCTAGGACCATCCAATTCGTATGATTTCATACTAGTATCGCTTTGAATTGTACTCGGGTATGTGCTTTGATTCATTGTACTTGCTTTTGTGCTTACGATTGTACTTGGTTTGGTGCTTGGAATTGTACTTTCTTTTGTGCTTAAGATTGTACTGGCTTTCTTGCTTGGCATTGTACTGCCTTTCGTGCTTTGGATTGTACTTTGCGTTGCCATTGTTGTTCTACTATCGCTTCGGTTTTTTTTACTTGTTATACTCGTTCTAATTCTTGTTCTTAATGATTGCTCGTATAATATCAATGTTAACGGTACATTGCCAAAAATTGCAATATCATCGGTACTATCTTGATCAACTGTTATACTGAACGTAGGCTTCTCTTCGTGCTCCCAATTATTCAAATTGATTACATTTTTGCCACTAGGGTATTGTTCATTTAAACGTGTAATGGTATCCTTTGGATGAGATATTTCCAATACCTTTAGTGTGTTATTTTTTAAATCATTATATGAAACTTGTTGTAGTTGTAAATACAAATAAATTCGTACATGTGGCTCTGGCTTATGGGGATTTTTAAATTGCACCTCGGCCGATTTCATTATTTTAGCGTTTTTATATATTATTTATTTTCTGTTCTTATTTACTATAAAAAAATATATTTCAAAGATTTTCTTTTTCTACGATAATTGCCTTCCAGCCTACTCTGTTTGTCAATAATATCAAATTTATACAATTACAGAGCAAACTGATGGAAATTAAAGGAATCGAAATTGGAAAACGAAGAAATGTAATAAAACTTTTTCTAAAGGAATGGGTTGTATAGAAATATTAAATATTTTGTTAAATATTTTTTTTTCATTGAATTGCAATGCAAATGTTATAATTATGAGTTTTAAAAAGTAAGATGATCAAAGCTTAAATAATCTACCACATTTACAAATAAATTGTGGACACATGATAAGGTCCTCTAATCAAAAACTGCTTCAATCTAGATGAATATGTCCGTCTGTCCGTGTCTACTTTTAGTTTCTGCACACATATCGCTATTTTGCCCAATTTAAATGAAAAGCCACGCTCACAAATTGAGCTATCAAGTTGAAATTTTGTATTTATATCTATGGCGTGGTCGATTAATAGGCACGTTTACAATTTACAAAAATGCCATACTCAGCGTGAAACTCGGCTTGTAAGGTGATACATAATACGCACACTATGACATATATATATAATTTAAATATTTAGTTTTCTTCCTTGTTTTTACTAGTTTGTTTTTTTCTAGATTTTATTGAAACTTATTTATGTAATGTTCTTTTTATAGTTTTCTTCTTAATAATAATATTTTTACTAATAATTTATTTTCTTTCAGCTTTTTACTTCAGCCAACCAATCAACCAATTAACGTGAAAAATGTCATCCAATAGGAAATAAAGAAAAATAAATGGATTATATCATCCAATCATATAACAGTTTTGAAACGATCTCATCGCATATCAACGCACATCATCACTCATATGTAGCAAGTCAGTTTTGTGTGCTATCCACAAAGTCAGTATCAAGATCTTTAAAATTGAGTTTTAGTAATAACACATTTCAACAAAATGTTGAGAAGATTACAGCAGGTATTTATGGACCCATTTTAGTTATTAAATATATAGCAGGTACAGAAAGTTCTCAATATTTTTAATGAATACCATTAAACATTAAACATGGTAACATGAGCTTATGAGCTATTAATGAGACGAAGTTTAAAAAAAAAAAACGTTACTACAAAAGAAAAACCAATATTTTTGATAGAACAATTAATTATTAGAAACCTTTATAAATGAAAATAATCTCTTATTTTAATTTAAAAAAAAAATTATTTATTTCTAATAAAAAAAAATATTTCTTTTTAATACCCTCCACATAAAATGGGGGTATTCTATGTTTTTCATTCCGTTTGTAACATCCAGAAGGAGGCTTCAGAGATCCTTTTCTTGATCAGCGTCTAAAACTGAGTCGATCTAAACATTTAGGTCCGTGCGTCCAGCTGTTATTGGCATACTCGCAGCCGTAAATTTTGAAATATTGAGCTGAATTGAATTTTATTTAGAGACACTTAGTTTCTGCACGCAGTTGGCAATTTAAAATGGGCCAAATCCGCCAAGAGCCACACCCCTAATTGAGAATCTATTTAATTGGCACAAAAATTGAGTTGGAATTGAATGGGCGTGGCCGTACAATATACAACATTGTAGATGTGGAGGATATTTAAGAATTTGGCCAAACCAAATTTATTTTTCTCACTTGCTAAATTCTAAAAATGCACTTGAAAGTAATTACAATGTTTATTAAATTATATTTATAACAATGAAAAGTCAAGAATTATCATTCTCGGAGTAAAAAAGAAAGTTTATAAGTTTTAGGGCTTTGATCTCGCATTTACATAAGTCAAGCAAAACAAATGTAAGGCAACGAAATGCTTGCAGAGAGACATTATTGCATATTGCTGGATAATTTGGGAAAATTAACTTTTTTTGAAATCTAAGATGATGCTTAATTGTGTTACAAAGAAGAGTTGGTATGATGTTATGGGAGAACGAGAGGTGGTGCAATTCACAACGGTACGGTTGGAATCGCTGATTTTCATGGTTAGTCGTTAATATGATGTGTCGTAGGGCAAACGACAAATTTTCTCTATAAATTAATATACATTTTCTTTTGGATGAAATTATCTTTTTTGCAAAATATTTTACTATAACAGACATTTTTTTTATATATATGTTTTTATAAATCGGCACTCTGGAGATGTCTTCTATATCCATACGATGTGCCGATCCTACCCTTCGATGAAGGTCTCTTTTTAAAAACCCTCCATACAGCAGTCGATCATTGTGCGAGTCGAACTTTTCGCATTAGAGATGGTTAGTGTTATGCCTCTATTGCGGATGATGTTCTAAGTGGAAAACATCCCATTGAAATCGTTTGATATCAACAATTGATGGTCGAAGAACTTATATTAAACCGCATCGAGGGTGAAAAAATATTCTCTCGCAATTGATGACTAAATTAAGTAAAATTAAAGGTTTTACCAGAGAGAATGAGTAAATGGAAATAAGACTAACTGATCTGATGGAAAAAAATGGAACCCCACAACTTTCAAACTTAAACATGCTGCTGTTGCAAACGAATACACAGTGGCTCACAGCTTATTTGGTTACACTAACTATTATAGAAATAAAATCGCTGCAGCTTCTAAACTATTAAAGTTATCAAAGAAATTTAAACAGATTTTATAGAAATATTTCTAACTGAAAAACAATAAGAAATTTGATATAACGCATCTAGATTGTACATTTTTTTCAATCTAAAAATTATAAAAATTAGTTCTATTTTATTAATTACTCATCGGCCAATGATAATGATGATGTTGATATTGCGTTTTTTAAGGTTATGGTGCAACAAAGCTCACAAATTGTTGAGATTTGTTATTATGATCTTTTATTTTTATGTTCATATTACTTACAATGGGCAGAAGATTGCACTTAGTTGCAAAAGTAATATGAAGCTCACAAATTTTCAATCACATTCAAGTCCGGTGACGGCCAGTGGTGATATTACATGAGGGCAATTTTATATCAGCCAAGTTTGAACAATTGCTGACTTAGGTTTTATGTCGCTCTCTTGATAGAAGCGGAAATTTTCGCCCATACTCAGTTTCGTTGCACTTTGTAGCAAATTGTTTTTGTCCATTATCCCTTCAATAAAAACTGTTACGCTTCCTCCGCCATGTTTAAATATTGCTTTAAGGTTTTCTTTATTTAGCGCGGTATTCGGTTTTCGCCAAACATAGAACATACTATCGTTAAACTTAGACTCATTTGCAAAATATAAATGGTCTGGAACCCATTCCCCCCAGAATTCTGGTTGGTATTTTCTTTTGCAAATAAAAGCCGGCTGGTTTTTTTTTTTTGACTGGCGGAGGAAGCGTGACTTTAATAGTTTAGAACCTACAACGGGTATTATATTTGTAAAGCGTAGTGTACCAAATAAGCTATAAGCCACCTTATATGAATTAGTTAAGATTCAGAAATATTTTCTGTATTTGGGAAAAACACCCGATAGTTCCGTTATAGTAAAATTTAATACACCTATAGAGTACAATAATAAATTTGTTTATATTATAAAATTAACGAAATTTTATGAAAAGATCGTTTGATTATTTAGAAATGAAAATTTCCACTTAATTTTTTTAAAAATATTTTTCACGAAATTGTCAAATAAAGAGGATTTTCGACACTAAAATCAAAACAGTAGATTTAAATAAAATAATTTAATTTAATCACTTACCTCTCCGAGAGATGCAAAATTAATAAATTAAAAGTTACTTTTTTGGTTAGCTTTTATTATGGTGGTGTTAGTGACAGTGTTCTCAATTATGGTTGCTTTTAGCCTGCCTATTTATATTTTCAAAATTAGATTTGGTGAACGCTTATCACCAAGTCATCCCTATGGCCGACATTTCCTCATTTGACACGTTCGAAGGAATTTGTTCCGAACTTTTCAAAGATTTGTGTCTAAGCTCCTCATGGTCGAAAAGTTTTTCTAATTATAATCCCCATTAACTTGGTCAAATACAGACTATTGATGCTGTGAATATTTAATGATGAACTGGCCTCGTTATATAAAATTATAATACAAGCCCACTCCAAGTTGTTCATTTGTGAAACTCTGCACATTTTTATAACAATTTTTTATAAACTGCATTAAACTTTTGAAATTCTTAACCTGGTCGTTTCTCAAACTCAGCACATGTTTATAACATAAACATATGCGAGTGACGTTTATTCCTTAAAAGCTTTCCAAATTGTACATTCATTGTATTTGTTTTCTAAGTTGTATTTTTTTTTGTAAACCAACCATTTACACCTATTTTATAATAAAAAGGCATAAGCTTTGTTGTTTAGGTGTTTTCAAATGTAAATATAATCAAATAAATACCCATATGTGACGAGTTTGTGTTGCGCAAGTACACCGACTTGTGTGCAATGGTGTCCTTTTAAAATCCTACCTTGCTTTTTGCTTCTACTAAAACTAAATCTCATACGTTGTAATCAGATCAGTATAAAAATGAGAAAGATTGCGGGTACATTTTTATTGTTGCGTATGTACACCACAAGAGCTCTATTTTTTTTACTCCTATTTGTGACATATCGTCACCTTAAAATGTATAGATTTAGAGGGTGTCATAGAGGGGATATTCAACAACTTATCATTAATTAATATGTCAGATATTTACTCACATTTTTTCCATTTCGCAAACTACGATTTGCTTAATAACGATGTTCTCCGGCAAGTAGAACCATCGTGAAAAGGGAATCTAACAATTTCTGGCAAAAACAAAATGCTCCAAAAATGTTGAGTAATGACTCTAATTGATAACTGATACTTACCGCATTTTTACACCCCCTCTCCCTCCCTCTAATTTATAATTTATTTATTCGTACAGAGTAAAACTTAGGCTAAGGTTAATATTCTTACATTAATGACAATGAATTGAGAGCTACGATAGCACCACCGTATTGAGGCTGACAACCTCACCAATAAAATATAATATTCTTATAAGCCAATAAACGAAACGTCTCGGACCTATAAGACTAAAACGTAAAAAAAGAAAAAAAATAGATATAAAATTTCTCTGCGGCACAGGTGGCCCGAGATGTCAGTGTAAATGCCAACGGATTAAGCGCCATATATAGCCAATATGATGCGGCTGATTAAAATATCCGCAATAACTAACATCTTAACAATAATTATTTCTCAAAATCATTTGTTGTACACACACCATAGGCAATTTATAGAAAAAAAAAAAAGCGATTGTCACCAGCACTTATGGAAAAACACTTCACACTATAATAATTAAATAAATTAATAAAACGCGACCGTTGCGTGTTTGCAGACAAGAAATATTATAAGAAATAGAAAGTATTATGAAGTTGGCTGCACTCGTCAGAAAAAATGCTGATAGAGCGAAATTTGCTTTATATTAAAGAACCAAACACAAACGCAAAAACGCAAGCACATTTATTATTATCATTTGAGTTAATGAATGTTGATGATGCATGCTTATTGTTATTTTAATGAACACATACATACAAGACTTGAAATAAATCCTTTTTCACCTCTTTGTCCTGTTTTTTTTTTTGTTTTTTGTTTTGTTTTTGTTTTTTTGGTTTTTGTTGTTGTTTGTTTGGTTTGGCTGCTTGTTTCATTTGTATTGGATGTGAAAGTCATTTAACAAACTGTAGTGTATATTTCTTATCCATATAGTGTTATAAGATTTCCAGGATATAATGTGTAATGTGCTAGAAATGAGAATGCTTCAATACATGAAGGTGGTCACTATAAAGTTTTTTCTAATATTGATTGAGGACAATCTAAAAAGAGTGAAAGTCATAGACATTCAGGGTCACCAATATATATTCCTTTGGATTTTTATACCCTCCACATAAAATGGGAGTGGGTATAAGGAAGGTTACGAAAGTAACAATATATCCAACGGTACTCTATATAAAGTCACAATAGATTAAAAACCTTTTTTTTTTTTAACACGCCCCCTATAGTAATTGGTTCTGCCAGTGGGGCCCAGGGTCAATACAATGAGAATTTATAACGATTATAACTGACTTTTATATAAATGAAACAAAATGTTATTTGATTTTGTTAAATCTGTTCTACCTTCGATTACATTGGTGGCGTTTGGCCTTCTCAAGCATCCAAAGCTTTAAAATTCTGTATTAAATAACTTTGTTTTGTTTGCTTTTTCATTATTTCCTCCAAAGTTTCGCTTATTTCTAAGCTTCTTCGGGGCGATTCTTTACGCATTTTTTCATCATATGTAAGAAAATAATAAATAATATTTATTAGATGTATAATACAATGATTTTTCTTTTTTGTCTAATTTGTTTTTTTATTGGGGAATTTCGGCGTGCAAGACAGGGGCATGTACAATGGTTAATGAAAAGCGCAATACACGCTACATTTTTACGTTATCGTTGCATATGCCTGTTTACCCTCTAAATATAAAATTATCTAATAGACATTTTTCTTACGCTAATTGCTGCTTGAATTAACTTGAAATTAAAATGTGAGAAAAAGTTCAAACCAAAAGTTCAAGGGATTTGCTTATTGTGCGTTATTACAATAATTGTTGTTATTGATAACTTCCAGCAGTTTTTTATGAAAATGTAATGGTAGTTAACAACTGTGTTCCTAACGACAGAGCCAGGACTTTTGGTTTTTTTTTTTTGTACAAGTTAAAGCAACTGTTTTTTTTTTTTTAAATAAGCAAATCTATAAAAATGGTTTGATATTTGCTTTTATAATTATATGTAAAAGATATGACATTTCAGGGTGTGCGATGTGATTCTTTATTATTCCCAAGGTCACAAATAAAACCAACCATGAATGGATTGTTTCTTAATATATTGTTATATTCAGCCCTCCCAAAAGTAACGATCAATTCTGATTCCTACCGAATCTCATATTCACTCATTCTTATGAAGAAGATCAATAATAATGGTAATGTACTTATCTACGCCATGGCTATTTTAAGGTTTTCACCTTCAAGAATCTAAAAAATATATAATAATATTTGATTTTTACCATTAACATGTACAAATAAATATATTCTGAATTGAATGGAATATGTGTTACTACAACCAAATTGATTTCATCTTTTACTTAAAATGCAAGTTATGCAAATGGGCGGCCTACGCATAGAGTATTGTATGGCGTATTGTCTCCCAACATACTCACATAATTTTAAACGGTAACCCTAATTGTTTTGTATACAATTGGTCTTATGTAACCCTACAGACGAAGACGTCTTCCTATTGCGTAAATAGTAAAATAGTGAGTGACGGTACTCCATTTTATTACCACAAATTGTTTTCTATTGTTGTCCTAACCTTTTAAGTAATTTCACCATTGATTTTATTTAAATAACGTCCTCATGGCGTATCAGAGTTTGTGTTCATTGTAAATGTAAGTAAAATTTTACTTATATTTTTTTTTTCTTAAATAACATAAAATTCTTTGCTTTCAACAATTACAACTTTAGTGCGACTTTCTTTGTGACATAATCCAATTAAATCTTATATAAATATAATAATAAATTTTTATTGCTCAAAAGCACAAACTTTATGTATCTTTATTAGAAATTCACGTTTTCTACCTTAAGTGTATCTGGCGAATTGAAGTTTCTCACGGTAGATGGTAATATTTAGTGCAAGCGATATTTTAATCTTGAAAATCAGTTGCATGAGAGAAAAATTATCCATTTATTGCAAAATGTTGTGAAATAACGGTCTTAACTTTTACTGAGACAGAAAAAGGTGGGTCTCCACTACAAATCCAACGATTCCTATATGAATATGATTATGATGAAGTCCTTGTGGATGAATATTTTAAATTCTGTGGCACAACGGGGACTCCATTTTTCTATACTACTTTTGTAATGAAATCTTTTGTTGATTGACTTTGTAAATATGTGGTTCCTTTCTGTTTTGCGCAGTCCAGTTCATCCACTTCATGTTATTTGCGATAACTCATAAATTAAGCGTAGTTCCTGGATTTAGGACTAAGTATAATATGCAGTCAGTCTAGGATCTTTGTCTTTAAAGAATTCTCGGTTTATTTGACAATTTCTTTACCTTTTATTACAAACGAAGTCGAAGAAATTTTTAAAAGTAGGAATTGTAACGATTTTTATTATGCTTAGGTTTTAGCCGTCGGACTACTAGGCTATGTCGTCCATTTATTTCTTTAGTGAAACGCTCTCAATTAATTTTAAAACCATCATTCATTTATATTAGAGCCGTGAAATGAAAACAACCTTTTAGGATGACAAAAATGTGGACTTATCTATCATCCGCACGAATGTAGGATGACGAGAGAGTTTTATTTCATAATCATATAGAACGTATAAAAATATAAATTTCAAAGTGATACATAAAGAAGATAACAAAAACAGAGTTGAGCGAATTCTACTCGACAAAGAGCGTGTTAGCGATGATCTGCACAGTTCGACTGTTAGTAACAGAAGAGATAGAAAAATCGACGATGATCACTGCGGGTCAAATCCGTTTTAAAATTTAATAATTTAACGATTTTGAATTTATTGGGAAAAAATTGTTTTATTCATGCACCAGTAAATTAGTGTTTAACGTATACACCTATCGTGAAGACTTATGACGTTTGTTCAGGGTTGATAAGCGTCACGAGCGTCACATCATAGGCTATGTAAAGTTCACCCCTTGGTGACTGGGTTTTCGACCATGCATTACCAGCTTGTTCCACAGCCCCCGCGATGCTTCCACAAGGGGGCCTACCCAAAACTACGTACTGGTAAGAACCCGAGGTTCTATAATGCGAGTTTTTATAATGCAAATTTCTGGACGTGCCGGGGTATGCCGTTGGCACCAGGGTTCAATTTTACGCCCTCTACAATCTCTTTAAATCATGTTTTGTTAGCATTAAGGCTTTTTTATTATCCGTAAAACAGTTTTGTCTTTATATTAGAAATAAAGAATGGTTAATAGGTTTTGTACATTGGATTCACTTAGGTCTATTTTCATAAATTTTCATATACGTTTTATTTCACAGCTTTATGATTATATTCAATATAATTGTTTCTAAATTACAAACAGTTGGAAGCATGAAATAAAATTTCATTTATGATTTTATTTCACTTGTCAAACACAGTTTTCTTTCACGAAGCGCACAGCTTGAACACTTGACTTAGAATACCTCACGACTCTCTCCACTCCACTCGTTGGTGTTGGTGGCCTTGGATCGGCAAAGGCGAAACAAAAGTGTGGTGAAAAATGTCACGCATTTTTCTACGTCCCCCCTATGGACGATTCGAATTTCCTCAGCATCCCTCGGCACCTGGACAATGGTTATCGCACCTGACCTGGAAAACGTCACCCGGAAGCGTCCTTGCGGCAGATAGAACAACATGTTATGGCGTTTGCGCAAGGGAAGCTTTTGTTTTTTCCTCACGATGGCGGGCGCCAGTTGTCGCACCACCTCCCCGGGCACTCCGAGTTTTTGCGGACTTTAGATCGCACATGCAGTTAGCTCTTCCGCACACACGGCTGCGCCGACTGCTACTGGTCTTGTCCAGGGACCTTATATAATATTGATCTTAGTATTTCTACTGTTGCCCCGTGATCCTTAGACGAAGCACCTATGCCGGTACTCCGTTTCAGGGCGGGGCCCTTATTAATGCGCCAGTGTAAACAGTGCTAATTGATGTATTTTTTGCTATACATTGTAATGTATGTTTGTTAAAGACGGGCCTCTGGCCCGCTGTGGTAGCATTGATTATATATGAAGTATCTGTAGGTTTAATGTTAACAAGGTATTTTCAAGTAGACATCTTGTTGGCGCGTAATCTGGTATAAACACGACGACGTGGTAGTAAGTGGTAGCCAGATCTCTTAATCATACAAATTAAACAGACTTATGAATATAACTTATACTAAGAATAGTTGGCGGGTAAAGCGAGGCACGAGTGTCCTCGTCACAAAATGTTGAAAATGTCTCTAAAAATCATCTAATTGCTTGAAGCATAATCTATATATGATGTTTTATCAAATAGTGGACTCATTTTATAAATCATTCATTCTCTCATTTGATATATTCCTTAAATATACTTTTACCTTTCCAAATTGAATTTAAACTTTACAGTTATAATTATAATTTTTTTTCTTCGCCATAAGCATCAAGCTCGGACTTTCCTTTTAATGTCAATAACTGGACGTTGTTTTTTCACGGGGTGAGTAAAATACAACTTGTGTTGTATGTTAAAGTATTTAGTGAGCAAGAATAAGGTAAAGATAAAAGTGTTGCCAACTACATTATTCTCAACATATCATTGTCACGCTTTATTTGCTCATGTCAGTCTCATAGAAATTATTTGTTATAATATTCTTGTACAATGCATTCTTATTATTTTTTTTTGGAGGCTTTTTTTCCTTTTTAAGCATCAAAGGCGTAATATTTTGTAAAAAAAGCTCCTTTTTGTAATTATTTCCCTTCGTTTCGTTGTCTATATATTGCTTCCGAGAGGAATCCATATTTTCTTTTGGGTCAACTGTTATACCCACTTACCGAATTTCTTCATCATCATTATCTTTACCACTTATGTAGGTGTTTGCCCTGTTGAAAAAGAGAAAGCTACACTATTTCACTCTAGTTGCCTTAATTTGTTTTTGTCACTGTTTGTGGTGTGTAAATGTCTCTTGTTGAAGATTTTGGAGATGATTTTTTCTTTTCGATTTTCATAAAATTTTTGGTCTGCCTAGTTTTACTATACCAAAAGCATAGAATTACATTCTTCGTCTTCATTAGCGATATTGCACATTGTTTCTTCATTAACCAGTTGGCCTTCATTTTCAATAGTTGCGCAATAACCATAATATCACTCAGATCGTCGATACTTTCAACAGAATTAAATTTTCATCATCAAACCAAACAACACGCTTTTCAACGACTTCAATTTGTTTCGTTTCGCCATCGTATAATCTATAAGCTTTTAAAGTAAGAGAACAGCCAACTATTTTGACCGTTTCACCTTTTGCTTGGTTTGTTTTCTTTTTTTTGGGTGATTAAGTTTAATTAAAGCTATCGTTTTGGTGTCAAAAATACGTAAATGTTTGACGTTTGCCTTCTTCGCATCTGTCCACACAGTATAAGGCGTTTCATTTGCAGTGCATTTCGTTTTGTTTGTTTGATCTGTTTCGGAGATAAACGGCGGTTGCAACAGCCTCAAGTCTCCAAAGCATATTTCCATCAAAACAACGGATATTAAACAGTTTAATAAATTTGCCGCACTGCTTGGGCGCTCGCCGATATCAACCCTTGAGTTTTACTTAAACATGTAAATTCAAAATTTTTCACTTCACTTCAAATGAAACCTTTATATAAAATAAATTCTTGTGTTTCATGTCTTTCCACATTTAAAATATTGTAATATTTTAAATATAATTCGATTGTGCCATACATACATTGTTAAAGGTTTTTTTCAAAATCTAGTCAAACTGCTGCGGTATTTTTGTTTGTACATTTTTTGTGAAATATGATGGTATTGAATACATCTGATTGAAGTCTTCAAAATTCTTTCCAACATTTCTCTCTAAAACTTCTATTTCTTTTATTACGGAAGGAGAAACACTGAACCACACCGGAAGGGCGTATAATAGAAGAAAACGTTTACTAATTTTATAGATTAATAATTTTGTTCTAATTGGCAGATACTTATTGTTGAGAAGGCGTCCCAAGCAACCTTTAACTTTATTTGCATGAAACGGGCGTTCTGATTTAACTTCACAAGGTCATCCAAATACTTAATACTATCCTTAAATGGAATTTTAACTCCCTTCCAAAATAATTTTAAATTTTTACTTTCCGGTCCTACAAAGAACACTGCATTTATCGGAAGCATTTCTAAGGCGAATTGCTACCGATTTTGTAGGATTTATTTTCAACTCCCACTCTCTATGAAAAGTTTTCGCAAAAACTGAATCGTTTGAATCATTTTAAATGGAATTCCATACTGTCAACGACTTTTTCAATATCTAATCAAATTGTTACAGCTCAAGTTTCATTCTGATTCGGAACTTATTTCCGGAGGATTTTTCTCTAAAACATGCCTTAAAAAGACACATAATTTTGTGTTGATGTTTATGTTTCAGCGCCATAAAGAAATATGGTGGCGATGAGGATCTGTCCTATAGAGTATAAGTTTTATCGCACGTTTACTTCGACCATAGTAGCACCTGTTAGCAGTTATAATTCTTCTTTTTATTTTCACGTTGAGGTTGTGTAATATTTACGGCTATACCTAGATAGCAAAAAATTCCTTAACTACCTCGGAATTATATCGGTCTCAGCATACAACATTAAGGCGCCGTGAATCCCGTGTCGTTGAGACCATATATTTCGTTTCTTTCTTATTCACCCCTAAACCAATTTTTGCTGATTTTTTTCTCAATTCTTGCAAATACTGAGGTAACATACCTCCGCCCTTTCCGATTAATGATATCAATATTTTGAAAGTTATAAAAACAATTTAATCGAATAAGGCAAAGACTACATATACCATCGAAAAATTCATCCCAAACAGATGAGAATTGAAGTTAAGCGGCATAAGCTTTCATCCCTTATCCACATAACTTGTGAAAGGTTGAAATCACCTACTGCAATCTGTAAGTCATTTGGGCCCTAAGCATATTAGAAATTTTAGTAAGAGGTGCCAAGTGTTTCAAATATATAGATAATTCGGAGGAAGGAGGAATATATGAACAGGTCTAATATGAACACACACCAAATCAATATCAACAGGTTCTATATATGTTACCAAATTAAGCTTATTATTCACAGCCTAATGTTTCAACATCCAATTATTGACCACATACCCTGCGCTGTGAATGGTCTATTTTCCTAAAATTGCAATTGTTAAGAAGAAAATTTAAACTATATATTTTTTTTGGATATATCAAACACGACAAGACAATTATGGTACATCAATATATAAAAATATATCATTATAATTAAAATGATTAAGTTCTTGTAAAATTTCCTCATGTATGACGTATTCAGGTTTCTGAAAAATGAAACAAAAAAACAAAAAAGTAGGAAAACTAAATTTGGCTTAGGCCAAATATTAAATACTCTCCATAACTGAAACGGTGGGCGTGGCAGATATATATATATATATATTACTTCCTCTAATTGTGTATATATTACATAACACCTTGAAAGTATAATTTTACGTTAAGTATGATTTTTTTGTCACATGTAGACGCGTCTGTTGTCCGATCACGCCCATTTTTGGTACATCTAAGGATAGAATAATTATACAGATTCCTACCAAATATCAAGTTCATAGGTCAATTGTAGCAGATATAAGCATTTTTGTTTATTGTAGGCGTGTCATTGTAAATATGAATACTAAATTTCAACTTAATAGCTCAATTTTTATGCCAGATATATAGTATTGGTGGATTATGGGCGTGGCTCTTGACCGATTTTGTCTAATAGTAACCTTAGTGTAGAAACTGACAGTGTTTGTACTAAATTTCAGCTCATATATGTTAAAATTTATGACCGTGAAAATGCCGTGTGTTCGACACACGAACATATGTGTTTAGATCGATTTAGTTTTTGATGCTGATCAAAAACATACACTTATATACTTTGTAGGGTCTCTAACGCCATCTTATATGGAGAGTATATAATAAAGAAAGAACATGAAAATCCAATTATTTTATGGTGTACGTGGGGTTAATACCAATTTAGCATATTTCCAACATTCCAAAGCTTCATAATTTTCACCCAATTTTAAATGTATCAAAGCTAAATAGGCCCACACATTAGGTAAATACATATTAAATTTGGTTACTTCAGCAAAATATTTAATAGATTCCCTCAAGCGATTCAACTAAAGAAGAGAAATAGAAGAAATAGAAGAAATAAAAGAATTTTAAGAATATTCAATATAGTAGAAAAATGTATAAGAATTACTCGAAATAAAGCTAACGCTTTCCCAGAGGCGGTAATAAGATTGTGATCGTATTTATTACTAGCAAAATCGAAAGCTAGCAAAGCGTCCTCATAATTTCCTTTGGCAATCATCTCATAGGCATAACGCAAAATGCCCAATTGATAGGGGAATGTGTCGTTTAAATTATAAATATTTAATATAGAACCATATTGATGAATAGCTCTTGAACTTTGTGGATTCATGTGCCATAATAAGTTGCCTTGAACCAAATGCAAAGAAGCTTGCTACGGAGAGAGGAGATAGAGAAAATAAATAAAAATAGTAAAAAAGTTTAAAAAATGTCGAATAACGATAAATGTAGTCATACAAGGATTAGTTTAAATTTTAAACGTCCCCAACTTATAGGCCTGCCTCCTCATTATTTTTTAAATAATAAGACAAAAAACTTAATAAGAAAAAAAGGAAATACTCGTAAAAATTGACTTTCGTTAAACTGTGGCAATGTCCCTCATTTTCAGCGCCACCCTGCTTGTAAAAACTAGCCATAAAACTTCTGCCAAGTTGAAAATTGCAATAGGGAGAATTTTCTTACCATAATAGGACTCATATACCTTAATCGATTTCAAAGCCAGTATAAAAAAAATTACTTAATAAGAATTAAAAAAAAAAAAAAAATTAAATAAATAAGAATTAACTTAAATTAAAAATTAACACAAAAAATAACAAAATTTTAAAAAGAAAGAGGAGTAAAATATTATAGTCGGCCTACACCACTTGATCTAGTATTAAAGTACCTTGAGAAAAATTAAATATTATTTGTTGTTTTAATCGATTCATTTTTTTTATGCTTTTGAACCGATCAGTATAACTGAAGACGTGTGTAGCATTTGCCGTTTAGAAGTTACACATACAGGGTATAAAAAACGAAGTATTTTTTTATTGCTTTAATCGATTTATATTTAGTGATATTATTACCAAATTCCATCGAAACATTTCGAAAAATACGACCTGCAGCTTGCGCACAAGTTAACATGGATAGACAGACGAACACACATGGTTAAATCGATTCAGAATCGATCGATATAATTAAAGGTGGATGTGGCATTTGCGGTTTAGGAGTTACAAACACCCTTGCCCCGAGTGGTACAGGGTGTAAAAATGAAAAAATTAATAAATAAATAAAAACAAATTAAAAATATTTACAGTAAATCATTAAATACCACTTGCGCTGCATTCGGAATTCTCCCTAATATAAACTTTCTTGGCGCATACTTTGTATCCACTTTGTTTAAACGCAAGGCGAAGCTGCACTTCATAATATACTTTTCAGCCTCTGAACATTCATTGGCTACTTCATCGAACAACCACTCAGCGAACATGTACAAACCCAAGCGTAATAGAAGAATTATACCCTTCCAAAAATATTGACCACGTTCCGTTTTGAATTTGGGTACAAACTCGTTATAAATCTCCCACAGACTTCTGGGTATATACATGAGATCCAAAAATAAACTTTCCGTAAGATTTTCAAATTGATAACGAGCATAACTTATTCCCGGTTGATATTGATATTTTTTATAAATACAATAAAGTAACATCCATCCGGTCTGAAATTTGGGTCTTTTAAATTTACAAAAACTTGTCAAGGCATTCAGAAGATTTTCGGTGGCTTGTAGCGCTTTGCTGGGACTTTGTATATCGTTTAAATAATTTAGATATATTTGGATTATATCGCTGAAAATAGGCAAGAGAAAAAAAAGCAAAAGAATACCGATTTGAAAAAAATGTATTACTTAGTGGAGGCGGATAAAGTTTTAAGCAAAAATTTACGCAAAATGGAATAAAAATAAATTAACACTAAAGGGGAATCAGAAAACAGCCCCGCCCACAATTGGCAGCAATTTGTGATACATAATTATAATTATAAACCATCCATCGATGTGGTAGAAGTAGGCGGGGATGCCCTCACAATTTATTAAAACCATGTCGCGACCACCCTTGGACTACAAAAAAAAAATGTATTAAGTAAAACTTAACTTTGACTACCATACTTATCTTATTATTTTTATACCCTCCACCTTAGGGAAGAGGGTATATTCATTTTTATCATCCGTTTACAACACATTGAAGGAAGCCTCGGAGACCCCACAAACCATATATATTCTTAATCAGCATGAAAAGAGAAATCGTTTGAGACATGTCCGTCCGTGAGTTCGTCTGTTGTCACTCTCACGGTTGTAATTTTTGAGATATCAAATTGAAACTTGGCACACTTATTCTTAGTTTAATTTCGCTGTTTCGTATTGAAATTAGGCAAAATCGGCTAAGAGACACGCCCACAATAAATGAAAATCTCAACATACCTCGAGAAAATTGTATCTTTAAAAAATTATATATGCCCATCAAGTTGAAATTTGGTATATATATAAGGGGTACCGTTATCCAACACTGTGAAAAAAATGATTGAATAACGTAAACGCCTATAATTAAAAAAAAAAACACTATTTGCGTAAGTACATGAAATAGTCATATACATAAACATGGCAATAGGAACTTATTTTTTAGAGGATTATAAAAGGTGGAGGGTATTTAAGCTTCGGTCTTAACCGAACTTCTCTATCTTGTTTTTACTTATTTTAGTTTTTATTATTATTGCTACCGTTTTTATTTTTTTATTTATATTTTTTTCATATTTATAATTTTTTTTTTTTATTAAAATTTTTAAATATATAATAATAAATTCAACTTAGGACATAAGCCTCATATAGTATAAGATCAGTATTGGTTTTTAATTAATTAATATTGCAACTAATGCATTAATAAATAATTATAATAGAAGCTTCATCCCACAAATTTTCCCTTTTCCACAAAAATGCATATAAATGCATATATAAAATAATGCACAAAAAAAAAGAACAAAAAGGGCGTGTAAACTCGTGGTGCTTGCTTTACAATGAAATGAAAATAACAACCATGCTTGGCAACAATTATTGCAATAAAGTAGTTTTAATCTTGTTGATAGGATCATTAATAATTAATAAAAGATACACTCTCAAGTAAATAATTGTTAATAAAGTAATTTGTAAACCCATGAAAATGACAATTTTTCACATTTATTAAAATTCAGAACCAGTAGTAGTTAAGTAGTAATAAGTGGGCATGAAGTATTCAAGGTCTTCGCTAAAATTCCAAATTACTTGGGGTATGAAAGTTAAGTGTTTAACGCGTGTTCCTGCCGTGGAGGCTTAATCACACGGTATCTCAAGCCGAAGCTCAGATGCAGGGGAAGGATATGCGCTTCCCAACGCCCCGTTAGGTACCGAATCTAGGAGCCATATTGTAAGGATATGGACTCCACTCCTCGGTGGAGAGGGAACAACCTACTCTCACCCCGTTAGGGGAAAACCACAACCACCACGATGCTCCCACAAGGGGGCCTTCCCATAATGCTAGCAGGAACAAGTTCCTGGGGCTCTAGCATCCTGTGGTACCAGTAATAGGTTCCTGGGTCGAACCGCGTATTCCGCTAAGAGGAACTACCAGTGTAAGACCTTACATCTCCGGACTGGTCACCAATAAAAACGCCGCATCCAGACAATTCTATTAAATAAAGGGAAAAAATATATTATTAATTGTAAAATAAGGTCACACTGGCAATATCGAGCGCCAATATAATTGGCAATGCAGAGACATACACGAACCACCAATATGATATAACTTACCAATTACTATATATAATGCATACAATAATCTACAAAATACATATACATATTCATCGGTTATTAAATAGTCAGACTAGACCGACTTTTAAGTGACCGACGTTTTTGAAAGCTAACTTGGCATACCTGCCGAAGCCCTAGTCAAGTCAAACACTTCGTTGTTCACAAATACACCCATACTTTGCAGATCTCTATATTCCGAGTAATTGGTACATGTACATAATACATGCATCCAATTCTCTGAAAGAAATCCACAAGTGCATGCACTTGAGGCAACACCAGTATTTCTTTTAAACAAGAAGTCATTAAATGACCCATGTCCAGTCATGAAGAGTCCCTGGTATAGTGTGAATGTAAAATTAACATTCTCGACCACCAAGAATACTTCCGGTAAAAATCTGTACGTTACTTTACCATTTATACTGTTTTCCCATCTAGATTGCCATCTAGAGAGAGAGCAGAATTTTCATTTGTTTCGGACATACGTTCTGTCTGCTGGCCTCGGGCCAATCATCATCATCCAATTCATATTTTCTTTTAATTTTAAAGGATATTGCTCGACGTTTAGCCTCAATATCCAAAGGCACAGCACCCATTAATACTTGTAAAGCATCAGTGGATACTGTACAACAGACGGGAATACATGCTTAAAGCATTATTCTCTGACACATAAGCAATTTCTGCTTATATCTGTCAATTGATACGAACGAATACCAAATGCTTGCTCCATATGTGGCGCAAGCAACAAATAATCCATTATATATTCGCCGAGTAGCTGTTCTACTTAGACCCCAGTCTTTTTGAAGCACTCGGCGAATCATCCCAACTACTCCAGTGATTTTATCCCTCATTGCAATAAGGTGAGGGAGATAACACATTCTTTCGGACATTTTTATTCCTAATAACGACATATCTCAAAGGCCTATCATTTAATCGGACACTTGGATGACGATTATGTGACAACCTGCCCTTAAGCAACATCATCACCGTCTTGTTGGTAGACACATCAACACCTACGCTTTCACTCCAATCCCTAACTATCCCTAACAGCTCATTACTTTTCCGTTCTATTTCAGAACGGGATTCCCCTTCGACCATTAATAACAGATTGTTTGCGTACGCACAACACTTAACAGATCGTTCTAGGCCTTTCAACAGGGTATCCATCATTATGTTCCAAATATATGTCCCTATGGACAGTCCCGAACGACATTACTTGGGGTATATTGAAATACCTCAATGTCAATAAATAGTCACATGGTCTTAATCAAATGAAGGTGTTTTGTAAAGAAATAGATATGTCAGACAAGGCCGGAAGTTACCTTCCGTATTCTCACTTTGATCAAAATTTCTTTATTTAACACAATTAAATATTTAGTATATAAAGCATTGTTTTTCTTTAACAAAAGTAGAAAATCACTAAACTTTGATTTGTTTCAATCATTCTTTAGTAAGTAATGGTTCGTGTGTCTGGCCCTATTACTCAATACTACATAACAGAGATAAAAGAGATACATTTCCTTTACATCCATCCTGTATTAGGCGCCTGTACAATTTACTAAACTGAGTATAAAAGTTATAAACATCTCTTGGCTTATTTTGATTTTAAGTTTTCAACAATTTTACACACAATTAATAATAATAATAATAATAATAATTGTGATGATCGCATGTAACGGTAGTGAAGTTAAAAATTAACTGAAGACGTTTATGTGAAAATTATCACAAGGACTTTAGAAGAAGACTGCTATGTTGCATGCAATGTTTTTATACCAGGTTGTGAAGTTCTCTCCCTTCAAATTCTAATTCTTGTATGTGCATATTTTTGCTACTACTATGGGAAGGAACGAAACGTTTGCTTTTGATATACTGGCAATTCTGAAAGTTGTTTGTTTTATTGTGCAATCTACCTCTTGTACATATTGGACACTATTGCTGGTTGTTTTATTAATCCAACATCTTCAATATTATACTTCAATATATACAATATCGTTTAAATGATGAATAATGTTAATTCAAATTTGTATAAAAAAAAAAAACAGCAGATTGTTACAAAGAGAATGAATCTCATTACTGTAGAGATCATCCAAACTTGATAATTCGGCCCTGTATTGTAAAATTTCTCTCTTCATACAAAAGAAGAATATTTGTCTTGACCTATTATGTGCAAGTTAGTTTGTATGTAATATTAAATGACATTATACTATGATTAATCCCATTATAGATAAATAATTGGTGTAAACAAAATTTTTGGTCTCTTATTGTAAAGGAATGGATAATGATATACTTACGTGAAAAATTCACCCTCGCTATCTTTTTCAGGTAAGGGTCGTTTTATATATGTTTCTGCCAATTCAAATTTATTCTTTTCCAAAGCATATAAAAATTTATAAAAACGAAACATTGTCCGCTTTCCATACATCTGTTCCAACTAGAATGGTTTAGAATTTCTTAGAAATTTTCATATTTATAATTAATTATATACATAAACCAACCTGTTCCATTAAAAACGCTGCCAATTCTGAATTGCCAATCTCATATAAAAATTTCACAATAGTCATACGATTAATTAATAGTGGTTGCATATCAATATATATGGCACCGGTACTGGGATATAGATTATGGCCGGTATCAATCAAATGGTACACACGTTCAACCAATTCTTTGTATACAGTTGTAACCAGATTCTAAAGAATATGTACGTGCGTGGACAGAAATAATGGAAGAAAGAAAAATGGTGAAGGAAAATTTGATGTCCAAATGGTGAAAATTTATTTACCTTAAATTCTATATTCGTTTTTGTTGGGTAACGTTTATTAAAATCATGAGCCACCAAAGCCAATATATGATTCGTCAAGGATTGCGATTGATCACAAAAATATCCTTTATCTTGACTGATTAATTGTATATTATTTTTAACAATATAATTTTGCAGCTGTAAAATAGCATCATCAAATGAATCATAACCTTCCGTTAATTGTTGCTCTTCCGACCATTTTGGTGGGTGCATTGACTTGGTGGCCCAACATGTTGTATATATTTCACGTTCCATATCATCCACATTGAAAAATGTATTCAAATCTACAGCTGCATTAGTTATTGGTGCTTTCAAGCAAACACGTATAACAGCAAAAGTGGTTTTCGTTTTCGTTAATGTTTTTATTTCACTCTCCGTTCCCATTTTCGTTTCTAAGCTGAATGAAAAGTGTTTCTTCGATTTGGTAGAGCGACGACTATTTATTTGACTGTGTTGTGATGGTGCTGATGCTGGTCTTGGTGATGGTGCTGTTAATGTTGGTGGTTTTAGAGCAACCGCAAATGAAGCTGATTTCACTGTAAATATAATTAATAATCAATCTCTACATCACTTGGTTACAGCAATCGTGAATATATATTTTACACTAAATATTATCATATAAGCACCATCTCACTTAGTCAAAATGTTTTTAACATTTAAGAAGTAGCCTCAGAGAGACCCCAAAATTATTATTATTATTATACCCACAACCTTATTGATAAGGTTTACCAAGGAAGAAGGCGTTAGAGACTATAGATATGTATATCCGTGTGTCCGTCTGTTGTTGGCAATCTCACGAGCGTAAATTTTGAGATATTAACCTAAAATTTTGTACACTTCTAGACACTTTTAGTTTGTCAAAAATTGTCGGAACCATATTCCAAATAAAACCACTTGCAAAGAACTATACTCCTAATAAAATCACTTTCAAGCTGATATGTAATATATACACTTTTAGAAGGAGTAAACTGTCCTGTCTATGGTATGTCCACAAAACATAACCTAGAAAAACCATTATTCTGATCAATAAGATAGGTGAGGTCTGGATTAATAAGGATGACGATATGTAAACCAATTGATCTGATTCTGATGTTACCGAAAACCACTGATTGGCTAATGAATTTAAAATAGCTTTTATTGCTGATAGCCTAATAGCTTGTCTGTGGGCATTACGGTTTTTCCCTTTTTGTAAATATTCCAGCTTGGAATATAGCACATGATTCGGTTGAGAAAACTGAAGACCACTCGAGCAAAACTTTAACATCAAATGAGTTTTTATTAATTAGGTGTTATTCATTAATCAGATTGAGAGCAGGGATTATCAATCGGGTTTTTCTTTTTACGGTTTTTTCAATATCTATTCTTTTATTTTCTGCCTGGTGGTTAAGCAGCTTTCAATAGATTATAGTTTGTTGTTGTTGTCTTCCCATAAATTAATCAATTTTGCTTTTCTTTGAATTTTCCTATCAAACAAAAAAGTTGATTTCAATTTGTTCGCACCTTCACTCTCTCTCTACTAACCTGCCTACCCGCCCCGATTCTTGCACATTCGTCAGCCATCTCGTTAACGGGTATACCTGAGTGCCCATATGTGGGATATATGGATATAATGCGCTTTCCCCACAGTCACATCACAGTGTTTTTTGAGGTAACTTTATCATCCCCCCTCGTGTGGGGTGAATGTCTCGAGTTGTGTTTACTAAATGGATGTAGATGTTAACTTGGTATAATTGATTATAATTTTTTTTTTTTTATTTACACAGTGTTTCTTTCCAACTGTAGTTATGTGAAAACAGTATTCCGAACAATTATGTCTAGTACATCCGCGATCTAGTTGGACTCTGTAAAAATTCTATTTAAATTAATAAATGATACATATAGGGGCATCCGCACCTCCACTCATTATCATCACGAAGTTATTTAATTATTTCCTTATATTCTCTTATAGATAGTTTAAGATTGTTTAACATTCCTCCCGAGTAAATGAGCGGTTTGTTCTTCTGGGTTGTGGTTTTGAGGTTTTATTAATAAACGAAAATCCTTTCTAAATAGTTTCTATCAAGCTCATCCACATCATCCTTTTGAGGTGGATACAATGGAGGACTTTTATGAGGTACTCTAGTAAATAATTGCTGAAAATTTTCTTCTCTCTATATGTTTTAGAGCGAGCCATCCCTACTTATAGTATAGGAAATTGTGGAAACAGACCATTTAAAAATTACAGCCAAAACAGAGTCTCAAGAATTCCTTCTGTGTATTCTTTTGGACTGATTTTTCTTCATTTAACAAAAGGAAATAATGTGCTTCCCCACAGTCACATCACATTTTTTTTCGAGTTAATTTGACCATGTCTACTACATATTGCTATTTTTAAGAAGATTCAATTCGAAGTTCTTTTTATTAATTATGTGTAATATATTAATCAAATTGAGAGCAGGGATTGTTAATTGCGTTTTTTTTACAGTTTTTTTAAATATCTGGTCTTATATGTGAAGTCCTAGATATAAGAATGTTAGGTAGGAGCTCTAGCGCTGGTACACAGATGTTTCTTTCCAATTATAGTTATGTGAAAATAGTATTCCAAATGGTGTCTATTATCAATACATTCCCACATATAGAAATTCTTCCACTCTTCTAATATAAAATGATTTCTCCCTTTGAAAGCTTTGTCCAATCACTTTTAATAATATCCGACTAAGGCACATGTTGTGGTTTTGATTGAAATGATAGAACATTTATTAGACTTTCTGAGAAGAGTGCCACTGTTGGAGTATTTGTAGAGACCATAACCATAACATTTGGTCGTTTGTAATGTAAGTTACTCGACCGCAACTTTTTATTTCTAGGTTTCTTAAATTCCCTCTGTAAACAGGGACTTTTCCATAATTTAGATAATCAGCACTTTGCATTGTTTTATCTTATTAATGATCCCAGTTTTATTCGTTTCTTCCTCTATTTTATGTTATGTAGTCGGACTGACATTTCTACGTCTTTCGGGGCGACCATCTTACGGCTAGCTTTTCTCAGGGATGGGGTCTCAAACCTGGCCCCAGCCCATCAAAAAAAAAAAAAAAATTATACATACTTTCCTTTAGGTGGTATGTAATGCAAACGTGCCGGACGAAGGTGTAGTTGCCCCGCGTACAATCTCGTTCGCCCAGTAGGACACCACCACTTTAGTCATCACCCGAACATACTCACACTTACATTTTTTTTTTTCAAATTAATTACAAATCTTATTTCATCAAATAAGAAGAATTCATATATAATAGTTATTGTTAATTTGTTTTAACATCTACTCGATATGCTTTGATTATTCTTTACTAGTTGGTCAACT